>SJYG01000187.1:672272-747355 GCA_006410535.1 Litocranius walleri | reverse complement strand
TGTCTCCTGTACAATGTCATGAACCTCAGTCCATAGTTCATCAGGCACTCTACCTATCAGATCTAGGCCCTTAAATCTATTTCTCACTTCCACTGTATAATCACAAGGGATTTGATTTAGGTCATACCTGAATGGTCTAGCGGTTTTCCCTACTTTCTTCAATTTGAGTCTGAATTTGGTAATAAGGAGTTCATGATCTGAGCCACAGTCAGCTCCTGGCCTTGTTTTTGTTGACTGTATAGAGCTTCTCCATCTTTGGCTGCAAAGAATATAATCAATCTGATTTTGGTGTTGACCATCTGGTGATGTCCATGTGTAGTCTTCTCTTGTGTTGTTGGAAGAGGGTATTGGCTATGACCAGTGCATTTTCTTGGCAAAACTCTATTAGCCTTTGCCCTGCTTCATTCCGCATTCCAAGGCCAAATTTGCCTGTTCCTCCAGGTGTTTCTTGACTTCCTAATTTTGCATTCCAGTCCCCTATAATGATAAGGACATGTGTTTTGGGTGTTAGTTCTAAAAGGTCTTGTAGGTCTTCATAGAACCATTCTACTTCAGCTTCTTCAGCATCACTGGTTGCGGCATAGACTTGGATAACTGTGATATTGAATGGTTTGCCTTGGAGACGAACAGAGATCATTCTGTCGTTTTTGAGATTGCATCCAAGTACTATATTTTGGACTCTTTTGTTGACCACGATGGCTACTCCATTTCTTCTGAGGGATTCCTGCCCGCAGCAGTAGATATAATGGTCATCTGAGTTAAATTCACCCATTCTAGTCCATTTGAGTTCGCTGATTCCTAGAATGTCAACGTTCACCCTTGCCATCTCTTGTTTGACCACTTCCAGTTTGCCTTGATTCATGGACCTGACATTCCAGGTTCCTATACAATGTTGCTCTTTACAGCATTGGACCTTCCTTCTATCACCAGTCACATCTACAACTGGGTATTGTTTTTGCTTTGGCTCCATCCCTTCATTCTTTCTGGAGTTATTTCTCCACTGATCTCCAGAAGCATACTGGGCACCTACTGACCTCGGGAGTTCTTCTTTCAGTATCCTACCATTTTGCCTTTTCATACTGTTCGTGGGGTTCTCAAGGCAAGAATACTGAAGTGGTTTGCCATTCCCTTCTCCAGTGGACCACATTCTGTCAGACCTCTCCACCATAACCCATGCATCTTGGGTTACCCTGCAGGCATGGCTTAGTTTCAAGGCTGTGGTTCTAGTGTGATTAGATTGACTAGTTTTCTGTGAGTATGGTTTCAGTGTGTCTGCCCTCTGATGCCCTCTTGCAACACCTACCATCTTACTTGGGTTTCTCTTACCTTAGGCGTGGGGTATCTCTTCACGGCTGCTCCAGCATAGTGCAGCCGCTGCTCCTTACCTTGGATAAGGGGTGTCTCCTCACTGCCGCCCTTCCTGATTTTCAATGTGGGATAGCTCTTTTAGGCCCTCCTGCGCCCTCACAGCCACCACTCCTTAGACATGGGCAACTTAGCATGCACACAGATAAGATACCTGGATGATATTGTTTACCTCTAACAAAGATATCTGATTGCCAGGAGAAATATCAATAACCTCAGATATGCAGATGACACCACCCTTATGGCAGAAAGTGAAGAGGAACTAAAGAGCCTTTTGATGAGAGTGAAAGAGGAGAGTGAAAAAGTTGGCTTAAAGCTCAACATTCAGAAAACGAAGATCATGGCATCTGGTCCCATCACTTCATGGGAAATAGATGAGGAAGGAATGGAAACAGTGACAGATTTCATTTTGGGGGGCTCCAAAATCACTGGAGGTGGTGACTGCAGGCTTGCTCCTTGGAAGAAAAGTTATGACCAACTTAGACAGCATATTAAAAAGCAGAGACATTACTTTGCCAACAAAGGTCCATCTAGTCAAAGTTATGGTTTTTCCAGTGGTCATGTATGGATGTGAGAGTTGGACTATAAAGAAAGCTGAGCACCAAGGAATTGATGCTTTTGAACTGCGGTGCTGGAGAAGACTCTTGAGAGTCCCTTGGACTGCAAGGAGATCCACCCAGTCCATTCTAAAGGAGACCAGTCCTGGGTGTTTATTGGAAGGACTGATGCTAAAGGTGAAACTCCAATACTTTGGCCACCTGATGGGTAGAATTGACTCATTGAAAAAAACCCTGATGCTGGGAAAGATTGAAGGTGGGAGAAGGGGATGACAGAGGATGAGATGGTTGGATGGCACCACTGACTCAATGGACGTGAATCTGAGTAAACTCCAGAAGTTCGAGATGGACAGGGAGGCATGGTGTGCTGCAGTCCATGGGATCACAAAGAGTTGGACATGACTGAGTGACTTAACTGAACTGACGATATTTAAATGGTATATATCTAACAAGTTATATACTATCTCATCACAATCCTTAACCCCCTACCATTTTTTCTTTTTAAAAAAGTTAATAATGTAAGGTATTAGATGTGCAAAAAGATCAATCTAAGAGTGATGTTGGGATTTATAAGATCTCTTCTGGGCACACAACTCCTAAAAGACTGAAATCTCCTGTGATAAGAGCAACAAAGTTTTTTTTATTATGCTAATGGCATAGGTTTTGGAAAGCCTGCAGGTAGCCTAAATTGGTGAGGGTTGGAGGATTGGTTACCAAGGTAACCAACTGTGATTAGAGGGATTAGAGTTTGAGACTACCAGTTCCACCCTCTTGAACCTCTGGGGAGGAGAGAGGGGCCAGAGGTCAAATCTGTATCACCACAGGCCAATGATTTAACCAGTCATGACCACAGAACGAAGCATTCATAGGACCCAAAAGGATGGGGTTCAGAGAGCTCAAAGCTGATGGGCATGTTTCAGGCCAGGGGTAGTGGTTCACCTGGGGGGGATGGAAACCTTCTACCTTTTCTACCCTGTGCTTCTCTTCTGTCTGTTCCTGAGTTATGTCTTTTTCTAATAAATGGGTGATTTAGTAAGTCCTATTTCTCTGAGATCTGTGAGCCACTCTAGCAAATCAATCAAACCTGAGGAGAAGGTTGTGGGAATTTCTGATTGATAGCCAGTTGGCCAGAAGTACAGGTGACAACCTGGACCCGCAGTTGACATTCTGAGTCAGAGCGGGGTTGCTGGAATCTACAATATGGAGCTAGCTGGTGGTCAGAAACACAGTTAACAACCTGGGCTCATAACTGATGTCTGAAGAGCAAGAGGGGCAGTCATGTAGGGCTGAACACTTGACCTGCAGAATCTGATGCCAACATCATTTCAAAGTTTAGCTGAATGATAAGACACCCAATCAGTGTCTGGAGAACCACCCCTTACTGGTGGGGGAAATTGTCCCCTACAGGGTTGGAACTGGGTCCTGAAACTCCAAAGACTATGATATAGTCTAAAACTAATAAAATTCACTGGAAAGACTCATGCTGAAACTGAAGCGTCGCCACTTTGGCCACCTGAAGTGAAGAGCCACCTCATTGGAAAGACCCCAAGCTGGGAAAGATTGAAGCAAAAGAAGAAGGGGGCAGCAGAGGATGAGATGATTAGATAGCATCACTGACTCAGTGGATGTGAATCCGAGCAAACTCCAGGAGACAGAGGAGGACAGGGAAGCCTGTCCTCTTGCAGATCATGGGGTCACAAAGACCTGGACACGACGTCAAGACTGAACACAAAATAATACTTTCAAGGATGACAGTTAATAGTATCCAACTAAGTAAATATAATGCATTCATTTCAATAATTTATAATGACAGAGAACTGCACATTAAATTCAGCTCAAATTAAAGCCTTATAATCTCAGATATGCAGATGACAACACCCTTATGGCAGAAAGTGAAGAAGAACTGAAGAGCCTCTTGATGAAAGTGAAAGTGGAGAGTGAAAACGCTGGCTTAAAGCTCAACATTCAGAAAACTAAGATCATGGCATCTGGTCCCATTACTTCATGGCAAATAGATGTGGAAACAGTGGCAGACTTTAATTTGGGGGGCTCCAAAATCACTGCAGATGGTGATTGCAATCATGAAATTAAAAGACGCTTACTCCTTGGAAGGAAAGTTATGACCAACCTAGACAGCATATTAAAAATCAGAAATATCACTTTCCCAACAAAGGTCTATCTAGTCAAGGCTATAGTTTTTCCAGTAGTCATGTATGGACATGAGAGTTAGACCATAAAGAAAGCTGAGCGCTGAAGAATTAATGCTTTTGAACTGTGGTGGTGGAGAAGACTCTTGAGAGTCCCTTGGACTGCAAGGAGATCCAACCAGTTCATCCTAAAGGAGATCAGTCCTGGGTGTTCATTGGAAAGACTGATGTCAAGCTGAAACTCCAATACTTTGGCCACCTGAGGTAAAGAATTGACTCGTTTGAAAAGACCCTGATGCTGGGAAAGACTGAAGGCAGGAGGATAAGGGGATGACAGAGGATGAGATGGTTGGATGGCATCACTGACTCAGTGGACATGGGTTTGGGAAAAGTCTTGGAGTTGGTGATGGACAGGGAGTCCACGGGGTCACAAAGAGTAGAACACGACTGAGCAACTGAACTGAACTGAAAGCATTATATTATTTATCCACGAAGTATTTTAATAGATTCAGTGTTAAAAATCATTATATTTCCTAATAATTAATTTATCACAGAGTTTAAATAAATCCATCTTGCAATCTTATGCAGAGTGATATCTCTAGGGAGTGTGTGTGTGTGTTAGTCACTCGGTCATGTCCGACTCTCTGTGACCCCATGGGCTATAGCCCGCCAGGCTCCTCTGTCAGTGGGATTTTCCAGGCAAGAATATGGGAGTGGGTTGCTGTTTCCTCCTCCAGGCTTGAGGGAGTAGGGGTTGGTAGAAGAAAGAAGCATCATAGTATATGTGTCTGTGTGCATGAGTGTGTGTGTGTGTGTGTGTGTGCATGAGTGTGTGTTGGCTTCAGTTGAAAATCTAAGAAACTAATGAAATCATACTCCTATCGTTCATAGGAAAAGGGTGCTCCTTTTTGTGGGGGGTGATTTTTAATAATTGACTTTCATTGGCGTGTTGTTGATTTATAATGTTGTGTTAGTTTCTGCTATTCAGAAAAGAGAATAAGTTACACACATCTATATAAGCCCTCTTCTTAAAATGCATTCCCAGGTAAGTCATTACAGACCACTGGGTAGAGTCCCCTGTGCTGTGGGTCCTTATTATCTGTTATATTTAGCCGTATGTACCAGTCAGTACCAATCTCCCAATGTATCTTTCCCACCTCCCTTTCTTTCTTCATAACCACAAGTTCGTTTTCTACATCTGTGACTCTATTTCTGCTCGGTAAGTAAGTTCAGTTGGGGAACAGAAGGTTCTGGAGCTGGTGTGACGGCAGGCTCTCCAGAAGGCAGGAAATAAGGATACTGAACACCCCACTTCTGGTTCCTGAGCCCGTCTATCTGTCTCCGACCGCCCCCAGAGCAGAGGCATAGATTGTTCTAGCTGAAGAGAGAAGGCAGGACTCGACTTCTCCCGCCCCTTGAGCTGATTTTCACAGAACAGAACCCACTGGAAGAAAACACAAAGCTCCCCAAATGCATACTGAAAAGTAACCGGATCCCCACTCATCAGATAGCAGCAGCACTTACTGACCTGGGCAACCCCACTTGGCTTCCCTATGGTCTTAATGAAAAGGCCGGTGCATTATTCCATTTGGAAATCAGTGAGATGAATCGTAATGAAAAGCCAGGGTTCTCTGCCAGGATTTAGCAAAGGCCATGAATAGCCCAGCTTAAAAGTTGAATTTCTTGTTTTCCTTCCTCTGTGGCTCTCTTTGAAAAGGCAAGAAAAGAGTCCATTTGGTCTTTGGAAAGCCCATCTCAGAGTCTGAGGCATTGCCAACTGGTGAGGTTCACCCTGGGGCAGTGAAGCCGCGGGGCCATGAGGAATGGCATGGCCAGAGAACAAGATCAGACATGAAGAGGAAGTAACACGGAGAGATTTTCTTTCTAATGGTGAAGGTTGAGAGCAGATCCTTCTTCACAGGAAACAGCAGGACCAAGGCAAGAGGGTCCTGGTGCAGTTCAGCACTCCTCTATAGAGTAGCAGTTAGTTCTGCTCTAACATGACATGCATGTTCTTAAAAATTGCCATAATCTACCAAAATAATAATAATAAACCCCAAAGCTAGGACTTATGGAGAAATAGGGTTGAGGCATAAAGCAAAAGTTTCATCACCAGGGACCTCCTTGGCGTCCAGTCCTTACGACTCAGTGCTTACAGTGTGAGTGAAAAAGAAACAGGCAGATACTTCATAGAACACTTTCATTAAAGGTATTAACCCCCTTTGCCTATACTTCTTTGAAGACAAATATGTCCTTTCCCTTTATGGAACCAATATATTTGGCTTTCTCAGAATAACATAGTACAATTCTTTGTAAACTATCAATGACTGTGAGTCATGCTTCTTTCATTTTTTTTTTTCCATAGAGATGAGAGAGTATCAAAACCTGAGACTTCACTGCTGCCTAACTGTCCTAGCATTCCCAGCACTGCCCGCTAGATTTCTGAAGTTTTAAGCAAAGAAGAGAAACACATTACATTTAAAAACTCAGATTATTTTTAAAGTGGGAACTCGCATTTCTAATGCTCTACCCTTACTGGGTTCCTGTTGTGTC
The DNA here is from genome assembly GCA_006410535.1 of Litocranius walleri. Taxonomy (NCBI): domain Eukaryota; kingdom Metazoa; phylum Chordata; class Mammalia; order Artiodactyla; family Bovidae; genus Litocranius; species Litocranius walleri. The sequence continues at coordinate 740,733 of SJYG01000187.1, read as the reverse complement.
ATTCTACACAGGAGAGTTCTCTCATATGATTGTAATTTCCAGCATAACCCAGCTATTGGAATACAGCATCATGGCCTGCCTGTAAAGAGAGAGCGCCCCAAGATGAGTGGACCCTGGGGATTCAAGAAGCCAAGACTGAGCTGGGCAGCGTATGGGGCCAGGCAGCACTGTATCAAGTTCACTTATTTGGCTCTGCTCCGGTCTCAGCACCTGGAGGAGAGCAGAGAGCAGGAATGAGTCGCAAATACTCCTGTCGGATCAGCTCTAAACCTGTGACAGGTGATGGGCTATACAGGTCCCTGGGGAAGAGGAGGCAAAACATGAGAAGGGTCCGGAGGCAGGAACAGCCAGCTGAAGCCCCCAAATGGAAGGAATTTGAACATAAAAAGAGAAAGAAATAGCATACTACTGTTGACAACACAAATGCACAGTTATTGTTAGTAAAATGTAAAAAATAACTATTGGAGAAGTGATTTCTGAAATATAATAAAAGGTAGATTCTGGGTCATTTTATTCAGTTTCATCAAACAATTGACATGTCTGGGCTTTAGAGAGCGTTCAAATGAGATGCGTGGACATACCAGTGTGGGAAACAGTAGATGTATATTAAATACAATTGAAATGGAGAATGTTGAAGAGAAGACACGCTCGGATTATATATTTTGAAAAACACTGGTCTTACAATTGAGAGCTCTAGCCTGTGGCCTCAACTTTGCCACTTACTAAACTGTGACCTTGAGATGTCGTTTAACTTTCCTTCTTCTCTGTTTTTCATCTATAAAATGAAGATGACTAAAGTCAAATCTAAGATTTCTTCCAGTCTAGAAATTCCGTGAACATTCCATGTTATCGTCCAGACATTTATTTAGAACGTATCATTCAAGGGGTTTAAGCTAGAGCTATAGTCACCTCCTTCTCTCTCACTTTCTTTTTAACATACAACCCAATTATCATACAGTTTTCAGTGTTGTAACAGATTTGAATAAACCAAGTCAAATTACTTTACCAGAAAGGTGGCCATGTAATATGCGACTCAGATACTCGGTAACATTGCTGGCCTAGAACATGCCAATCAATTCTCTCTGTAAACAGAGCTCTAAATCTATACATTCTAATTCAGGACTGGGATTTTCATCTGCAACAAATAATATGGTCTCTCAACACAATGAGTTGGAAACTATTTGTGTTTGAGGGAAGGCTGGCATTTTGCAGTCCATGGGGTTGCAAAGAGTTGGATACAGTTTAGCAAGTGAACGCACACACGCAAATGGTAGTAAGTAGAGCATATAATTCAGACGTGGACCGAGCGCCTTAGCTTGTCCCAGCTGGGGATGAGATGATGATAGTAGTACTCGGACGGGTGGAAAAAATGTGTGTTATTTCTAAAAATGAAGCCAAATTCTGTCATAGAAACACAGCCATCCTGGCACCCGGATCCTGAATATTTTTGTTCCTCACCGTTTACTATTTGTTGGGTTGGTCAGTGAACAAAGGGAAGTTATTCCAAAACAACCAGATGGAAAATCATAAGCTCAGTGAAACCTGAGAATTGTCTGAACAAGTGCCACACGCAGCTAAGTGGCGGTGCCAGAAGCTGACTGCAACTCCCCAGACCCCAGAAAGGGCATCAGTGTGCTACAGGTGGGCTGGAGAATCTGACCTCGTTACCCCTCCAACTTCCAGAAAGCAGCACCTGCTCTGCGTGTAGAAGAAATCAGTACCTCTACATCAGGCAGGACTCGGTGGGCATTTAAAAGTCATAAAATAAAATCACTTGATATTGTAGGGTACAGAAAGTGACATCTTTATACTATTGGTAAGGCCAAGGTACCCACCTTCTAGGGAGCAGAGTTCTCTTCAGAGCTCTCTAACATAAAGCTGCTGCTAAGTTGCTTCAGTCGTGTCCGACTCTGTGTGACCCTGTAGATGGCAGCCCACCAGGCTCCCTCATCCCTGGGATTCTCCAGGCAAGAACACTGGAGTGGGTTGCCATTTCCTTCTCCAATGCATGAAAGTGAAAAGTGAAAGGGAAGTTGCTCAGTTGTGTCCAACTCTTTGCAACCCCATGGACCACACTATACACTAATAATGCAATTCTAGTAATGGGAATACACCATGAAGCCTAGTAAACCGAGGGAAGAAGATAAGCCTGCATGCTCAGTCGTGTCCGACTCTGTGAGACCCCATGGATTGTAGCCCACCAGGCTCCTCTGTCCATGGGATTCTCCAGGCAAGAATACTGGAGTGGGTTGCCATGCCCTCCTCTAGGAGGTCTTCCTGACCCAGGGATCGAACCCCTGTCTCTTGAACTGCAAGCAGATTCTTTACTGCCTGAGCTGTCAGGGAAGCCCAATAAGCCAAGGGAAACAATTGCACTCATCTTGTCCTGGTTCTTTTGGTCTTTAGTTAGATGACCATTTGAGAATGAGGACTCTTCTTACTGCATCTAAATTGTTCTAGATATTTGCTGAGGGGAAGCGTATATCATAACAAAGGAATGAAAAAGTAGATTTGTTCTAGATGTCCTTATTTTCTCCCAAAACAGATAGAAATCCTTTTCTACCAACTATTTGAAAGAGAATCATTGCAGGAGGAAAAACCTTACTTGAAAACAACCCTCTGGAGCTATTAATAGCAGTTGCATTCTGTGTAGCATTTGCTAAAGGCCTGGCATTATATAAAGTGTTTGAAGCATGTTATCATGTTCAATCCTTGTGACCTCAGGAGTCAACACAAAATTATCACTCCTGTTTTACAAATAAAAATAGGAGCCTTGAAGGGAACCTCAATGTCACGCAGCTAGACAGGAGCCTGGAGTCTCTTTATCATGACTCTTGCTAGCACACACACTTTAGCCTGTGGTTCTTGGGGCCGATCACAAGTGAACTCAGTGTCTTTAAATGCGAAATCTCTTCTTGAATGAAAACGGATGTCTTACAGGTATTCTTCAGGGAGGAAAACAGAAACCAGCAGAGCCCAACTCTTGAGTGAAGGTTCATTATCCTGGAAGCAAGGAGCTAGGAATCGACATGCCCAAAGGCTCGCCCAGGCCTCCTCTCCACCGTGCGCACTGCGGACCTAGACGTTGCATCAGGCACTTTTCTTCCTTGAGTTCTCCCCATTTCATGAAAATACTTGTTTTCCTCTGAGTGTTAGCGGAGGGCTTCCTTGGCCGCAGACATGATTTTAGAGGTCCTCGGGAGAAGACAACACGGCCGACTTCCTGTTGGTCAGAGCGACTCTGCTGAGCTCCTGAAACGACTGAGCCCATGAAACTGACGGCGATCTGGAAGTTCCTAGACGTTCCGAGTGGCCAAACCACGCTGGGGTGGTGGAAAGAGAAAGTCACAAACTGTTTCCGTGGGATTTTCACTGGCCATTACAAGGAGCGAGTTGAAATTCAAGAACTTGACAAGATCTCCGCATAGACAAAGAATTGTGAGGCTGGAAAGGGTTGGATCATCGTCACTTCAAAATCTATCGAGGGAGTTACCTCCATTTCATTCACTTCTTTAGTATGTTTTAGGTTTAAGGTCTTTTGGGTCCCTCCCTTCCCTGCCCCTGCAGAGGCTCATTTCCATTCTAACAATAGCCATCCCACATTTTAAACCTTACTAGAATGTTTTCTTTAACAGTCTATTTTCTAGGCTGTGCCACTTATGTTATTATTATCCTGGGTAAAATGACCAAAATTTGTGGAAGAAAATCAGCAGAATATGTTTCTGATTTATGAGTTTATTTCTGAATAAGCAAAATGTGATTATCCTTTTAATGAATTGCCTTTACTGAAAAGCATACGAAGGGTCATGGCAGACTGCCCTAGAAAACCTGATTTGCACTGTCATGGGGCATGTTTCTTAATCATTAAACGAAAATAACAATCACTGTTATGAAAAACCTTAAAGACTTAGCAACTTCAATTATCCTAGCAGTTTAAAAAACAACTTATTACCTTGAGAGTAAGGAGCACATTTACGTTACAAGTCAAAGTCATTATTTGGGTTCAGTAAGATGTGATGGGCTTCCAAAGTGGCACTTTAGTGTTAAAGATCCAGCCTGCCAAGGCAGGAGACATAAGAGATCAGGCTGCCATCTCTGGGTCAGGAAGATCCCCTGGAGGAGGGCACAGCAACCCACTCCAGTGCTCTTGCCTGGAGAATCCTATGGACAGAGGAGCCTAGTGGGCTGCAGTCCACGTGGATGCAAATAGTCACAACTGAAGCAAGTGAGCATGCATGCAAGATGTGATAGTATTTCCCATCATATTCTGAAATCCATGTGTTCAAAGCTATTTTTAAAATACAAAGGACTCACATATTAATGCATTAAAGCACACAAGAGCCCTTTAGTAATTCTTCCCCCTCCCCAATTCTGTCTCCATAATCTGTTACTGGAGATCTTCCAAGGGAAATGCCAGACAACCAAAGACACAGTTTTGTCCCAAGCTACCATTTAGTAGGTGCAATCAGGTCTCATTCTGGCCTTTCAGTTTTATTTTCTACTTTCTCACAGTACTCTGATCCATGGCACTCCAGGAAGATGGCTCCATAAATAATCAGAAGGAAACAAACAAAGAGAAAAAAGTGAGGAGGGAGCAAGAGCTTAGAGGACCAAGGAAATAGAGTCTGCTCCACAGTCTGAGAGCATCAGTTCTTCAGTGCTCAGCCTTCTTTATGGTCCAGCTCTTACATCTGTACGTGACTACAGGAAAAACCACAACTTTGAGTATATGGGCCTTTATTGCCAAAGTGATGTCTCTGCTTTTTTAATACGCTGTCCCTGTTTTCTTTTGGTTTATGGCTGTGATCACCATCTGCAGTGATTTTGGAGCTCAAGGAAAGAAAATCTCTCACTGTCTCTGCTGTTTTCCCTTCTATCTGCCATGAAGTGATGGGACCGGATGCCATGACCTTAGGTTTTTGAACTGAGTCTCCACCAGCTTTTTCACTCTCCTCCCTCACTCTCTTCTTGCTTCCTACTCCCACTGATCCCACAGAATCCACTGTGACCAATGGAGACCACAACGCAAGAGACCCCCGCGGACAGGTCAGCAGCCCAACACCAACTACTGGTACCTGTGTCCACACATACAGGTCTCAGCCACTCCATCCTACTCCTGACTCAATCAAAGGGCCGTCCATAGGAGGCAGAATGTGTCTTTAGTGTGGAAATGGGTCCATGTATTTGTCTAGTTGAAAAAGTTTATAAAGTCCATAACAGCTAGATATACTGTACCACTGACTTACAAGAGATTTGTACATCCTTAATAAACCGTCCCCTCCTTCTCAGGCAAAATATGTTCTTCCCCAGCACATCATTCAGGGTCTCCTATCACACTGATGACTGCCAATGATAACTGTTTATGAGTACGACTCTCTTCCTCACCATGCTGTGACCTGCTCAAGGCCCTGAAAAATGGGATGAAAGTGAAAGTGAAAGCCACTCAGTCTTTGACTCTTTGCAATCCCACAGACTCTACAGTCCATGGAGTTCTCCAGACCAGAATGCTGGAGTGGGTAGCCTTTCCCTTCTCCAGGGGATCTTCCCAACCCAGGGGTCAAACCCAGGCCTCACACAATACAGGCAGATTCTTCACCAGCTGAGCCACAAGGGAAGCCCAAGAATACTGGAGTGGGCAGCCTATCCCTTCTCCAGCGGATCTTCCCAACCCAGGAATTGAACTGGAACCTCCTGCACTGCATTTACCAACTGAGCTATCAGGGAAGCCAGAACAGAATATTTCCTGCCATATTAGTAAATAAAGGATGTCACAGTTATCAGCAATGGCAGCAACCATGGATGGTGAGCTGGCAAGCCCTGAGGGAACTCAGGAAAGAGAGAGTATATCTGCCATCCAGCAGCCATCAGACTGCAGCCGCTCTCCATGGTGAACCCCGCCCCCCTGCCACCAGGAAATGCAGGATGTGAAAACACAGGATACAGGCCCCAGAGAGCTGAGATGAAATAGTAAAGGAATGATTCCAGTGAGCCCAGAGTCTTACATCTTCCCATCCATAGTACAGCACTAAATTCCTTGCCTTGAGCTCTCTGGTTTTCTTTAATTAACAATAACCTTTTCACTTTCAGGGTACCTGCCCTCTGTTACAAAATTTCTGTCTAACCTGGCTTCTTCCCCAGCCTCCTCAGAGCAGCTCTCTCAGGGTCCCTTGAGATACTGCCTCCCAAGCTTGAGGTCCTCAGTGTTCCTGCTGAATAAAACATAAGTCTTCCCTCTGAGGCTGTGGATATCTTCTGAGTCTACAGCCCTGTCTCCATCGTGCTGGAGTCCACCGTTCACCCGCCGGTCTCTCTAGCCCTTTATGTCCCTGACAGACAAGGGGCATTCCATACTGGCTTTTTAAGCAAATATACAAATGAACAAATAAGTCACCTCTGGTTGTCCTTCACAAGAACAAACGCCTTGTCCCTAAGGAAAACATGGCATATGCCGGGGTCCTGTCCCAGTGGATCCAGGGTAATTCAAAGGGGGATGGAGTAGGTGAGGAAAAACTTATTTATTTAAAAATATAAAAGAAATTAAGAAGAAATAGTATAGTAGGAAAATTCAGTGGAGAAAAGATGCTGAATAACTTGGTTTATGTGGAGAACCAATAAAATCTCAGGACAAGAGATTTGCACCATCTACGTTAGGCCACTGGCACCCATTTGAATATTGGAGGGTGCCTCGCCTTGGGATCCCTCTCTCACAGATCTTAGAAGCCGGGGCAAGTAAGTAGACATGGCGAGCCTCCACGTCCCAGACGGGAATTCAGCCAGAAAATAGAGTAAGAAAAGAAGACACGGGAGAAACCAGTCTTTCCAATGACTGGCCCCACCTCTATTGTCCAGAAAGGCCTTATATACTCTTGATTTTACATAGAGATCAATGGATATTGATTATGCAGCGTCAGCAGCCCTGACTCATCAAGACCAGGCTTTCTCTCTGCATACTTAGTTGGATACATAAGTCTTAGGTGATTTACATCATCTTCTGGCCAGAGGGCCAATTAACATTTTATGACCCTTTTCTGATAAGGATAATAGTGTTGTTCTTCCCAAAGTCTGGTGCCACTCTCAGAAAGCACTAAATAAATTTACATTCTTACATAGCAAGGACACAACAATTTATAACAATGAAAGAAGTACAGTGGTTTATAACAAAGGGAAAAGTAACTAACTCAAAAGTCTAGTGTTGCTAACATCAAAACTACTCTATTCCTATTTCTGCATCCCGATTACATTGATTAATATCCTCCCAGGTGCCTAAAAGGTAAAGGATATGGAGGCCTGGCGACAAACATTAACAAACTCTTCACTAAACTAATTCTTAACTCCAAAAGGCTCTATATCTTTAAGATGTTTTAAGCTTCGTGGCTCTCACGGTTGGGGGCTGTAAACAATCCACAAGTTGTAAAGCAGACCAGTCAGATAAGTTAGAAAGCCATCAAAGGGGTTTCAAGCTAAGACATTCTTTTTATATGCAGGAGACTGTTAACTGAAGCCCTAAGTTAACTCTTTCCAGAGAAAAGGTGGTAATGTTAGAAGAGTATAGTATAGCAGACAGTAAACAGACAGATTTTGGTTTCGGGGTAGATGCTCAGAGGACCCCCTGAGACCTGACTCGCCTTGCCCGTCAGGCCTCTCTGCATGACCTTGTCCTGGGTGGGATCTGACTCGCCTTGCCTGTCAGGCCTCTCCGCATGACCTTGTCCTGGGTGGGATCTCCCGTGCTGGCTCCCGGCAGGCATATGTTATTTTGCAACTATCCTTTATCAGGAGGTAGGTAGGAGATCTGATCCTCAGCCTGATCCTGTTGACTCAGCTACACTATGAAGGAAAAGCTGTGGCCTCCTGTTTGCCTGCAGTGAATGCGCTTGCCCTTGACTGGCCTTCTGTAGCCTGTTCCCAGCTCCTCAATGACCTCTGCACACAGACAGAAATATAGCTTCTGACCTTGGCGTGGACACATTGTGACAAGGGAATCCACAGTTTCTAGCTGGTTAAAACTGACCTTGATTCTTTATCAACCCTATTCAACATGAAGGTGCTTTGAAGACCTATAAAGTCAGCCTCAGGACTCAAAACAGAAAAAAAGAATGGCATTGAAATCAATGGTTGTCATGAGATTAGATATATTCAAAGAATTTTTTTTAATTAAATGATTCAATTGTATTTAGAATCTAAGTTGGTGTATCTTCAATAACATTTCCCATTGCATTAGGAGTAAAATAATTAAATTGGATAGTCTAGTTTTCCAAGTCAATCATTGCGAGTTTTGCAGGAATCCCCAGAAAACAAAAATTGTCACCAAGGTCAGAGTAGCTTATGTTAAGAGGGAAAAGTCCACAAATCTAACTTCCAGTCCCTGCCTCCATCCCAGGAAAGGGATCCTCAGCATTAGGGGTCTGCCTCTGAAGAAGAAGGGATTCTAGAGATGCAGCTGAGAAAGAGAAACAAAAACCCATGGTGAATCTGTCTTTACATGTTTCAGTGAATAACAGTTGAGTTGTTTAAGTAATAACTGAGTGTTTAGTCTTTGACATAAGTTAGTTTTTGAATTCTGTTTAGAGTTATTATTAGTCGCTCAGTCACGTCCAACTCTTTGCAACCCCATGGACTGTAAACAGCCAGCCTCCTCAGTCCATGGGATTCTCCAGGCAAGAATACTGGAGTGGGTTTCCATTCCCTTCTCCAGGGGATCTTCTTGACCCACCGATCAAACCCAGATCTCCTGCCTTGCAGGCACATTCTTTACCATCTGAGCCACCTGGGAAGCCAACATTTGAATGGAGGGATATTATGGAGCCACATTTCAAAAATTCTCCAATTACAAAATAAAATTTATTTGCTGAATTATAAGTCAAGGCTATAATATTCCCAAAAGGCAGTGGGAGTTATGTGTAAAAAAAGGTTTATTTAGCTTCTGCACAGGCACGTCTTGGCAATTCTGGAAGTAAAAATTTAGAATGCATCCGTAAATGTCCTAATAGCTGATGAATTATGCTATCGGCCAGGTAAAGGCGACGCCCCACAAAGCTGCCTCCTATCACTGCTGTGATGCCTGTTGGGAAAAAGCATCATGGATTTGCCTCAGGTAAGCCAGTCTCAGTGACAGAGGGAGCCGGGGATCTCCAAGTCTTTTCCTAATAAGAAATACGTTCAGAGGCTCCAGAGAGGGGAACCACCCAAGCTCTGCTCATCATCATCACAGCATTACCAGGTCTTCTGTAATATTAGGATGAAAATACATCTGGACAAAAGATATTATCATCTGAGAACCTTGGGAGGAATCATTGCATGTGTCATCTGGAGCATACCAGTGGTAAGTTTACCAAAACAAATGAACAGGGAGCTCCCTAGGCCTCACTTACTTGGGTTGGCATCTTATCCTCTGATTCTTTAAATGCTATTCCACTCATTCCCTCTTGCAAAACTCATCTGCAACAGAGGTGACTAAATGTAACATTGTGGGCACTCCCCCTTCATGAGCTAATACATGATCAGAAATTTATTAAAGGGTCTTTTGAGATAAAATTTGAACTCTCATTCAAGAAAATGTAGGTTGTCAATTAAGAATGATTTTGAGCTTGGTTTGGGGATTTTAGGTAAAATATTCAGGCTCTGTTTCCTTTTGACTTAAGAAATTATCTCTTATCTTCCAAATACATTTTTCCTCTGTATCATCTGTGAAGTCATGGTCTTTAGGAATTAACCATTTTAATATCTACTCTGCTCACAGATGTGTGTAGCAACTTAGCTCAGATAACAGGATTAATCAAATTCTTTACTGATGATTATCATGAAAATAATTAGAATCAGGGAATGAGTTCCACAGTCCAGTAGTTTCAAGATATCATTAGACTTGTATGTCAGTCCTGTATTTCCCAAAGGATATTTTTGCCCCAAACCTGGACCAACTATGTCACTTGAATAAATCACTTCGTCTCTCTAAGCCTCAGATTCCTTATGTATAAAATGAAAAGATTCAGAATGATTATTAATTGCAATAGAGCTTACCATTAAACAAAATATTATACAATGAATGATCATGAACTATCCTTATTAATACATATTTTAAAGACAATATTATAAACAACAGACTTATGACAGAGGCATCTAGACCAAAGCTGACAACACTAATATAATAAGTAGGAAAAAATATTTTTATTGTTATTACAAATTATTGAAGTTTAAAGTTTTGACTTACCTATTTGCAGGCTCAAGACTTCCGGCATCAGCTCTTTCTTTAAATTTCTCCTGTTACTTCTGATTCAAGCTAAACAAAGCATGGTTCCTGCTTTGACCATTCCCCGCTTCATATCTCCTTTTATCAGAATCTCAGTCTGATGTCCAGCCCAGCCAGCCCCTTAGAACCCAGATAACTGTGAAATTCTGACGCCAATATTCTGCTGACACAGTATTCATGAAGTCTCTCCCCTTCAGGCAGACCACATGATCACCAAATATTGGAGGAGAAACTCATGAGATGGAAGCTTAGAGAAAAACTGGAGTGTGTCTTACCACCCCATCACCGGCTCCCTCTGGAGAGCCTGCTGACCCACACTGGGGACTGTGGCGCAACTTGTAGGGAGCCAGTGGGCCACTCCGAGCAGACTCTGAACTCAAGTGGACGTGTGGGGCTTTCTAGGGCCCCAGCTTCGTGGAGAGTAACAGGCTATTTCCTCACGCCTCCATAGGCAGACCTCAGGTTCAGACCTCACGGCGTCCTTTGCTGTTCTGCAAACCCAGAACGCTCTTGTCCATCTTTCTGTGCTTTCTCATCGTTGCTCAGTCGTTAAGTTGTGTCCAACTCTGCAACCCCATGGACTGCAGCAGGTCAGGCTTCCCTGTCCTTCACCATCTCCTGCAGTTTGCTTAAACTCATGTCCACTGGGTTGGTGATGCTATCTATCCATCTCATCCTCTGTCGCCCTCTTCTCCTCCTTAGTTCTATGCTTAGTTTAATCATCAGCTCTTCTAGAAGAACTGCCCCCATAAAGCTGTAAATTGTATGCCAGGCATTTGTTCCTAAGCTATTTTTATTGTAACACCCACCATCGTGGGCTACAATCCCATTTGTACAGGTTTTTCTTTCCTCATAGACTAGAAGATTCTCAGTGTTTTGACCTGTGGCTTAATCTTTCTCTAAAACTTTCTGAGAGCTTACAGAGTGTCTGGTACATGGAAGGCCCAGATAAAATATTTTGGAGTCAATAAATGCACGATCCAAATTCAAGTAACAACAATTCTTTTTGGAAATTGAAAACATGACAATACAATACCCCTGGGAGAAAAAAATTAATTCCAGGGGAGAAGTGGGAAATGAGAGAAATGCCAAGTATTATTTGGTGTTACAGTTATTATAAGGACATCCCAAGTGGTGCAGTTGTAAAGAATCCACCTGCTAACATAGGAGATGCAAGAGACACAGGTTCGATCCCTGGGTGGGGAAGATCCCCTGGAGAAGGAAATGGTAACCCACTCCAGTATTCTTACCTGAAAAATCCCATGGACGGAGGAGCCTGGTGGGCTACAGTCCATGGGGTTGCAAGAGCTGGACGTGACTTGGAGACTAAACTACCCCCACCCAAAGTTGTTATGAAGTCACAATAATTAAATCAGTGATGAAGAGGCCACAATAAACCAGCAGATAAATTTAAGACACTAGAGGCAGATCCTAAAATGTATTAAAGCAAAATAGTTGATAAAGGTCACAGCACCAATTCATGGGGAAGGAATGTACTTCTTAGTAAAGGCTACTGCAATCATTGGCTGACTATTTGGAAAATATACATCAGTTCAGAGCTTGTCTTCATAACTTACACCAAAACAGCATCTGGAGAACTTTTAATTAAATCAAGATAAAGTTAAAGGAAAATACAGGTGAAGATACATTTGATCACCAGATGACTAGTGAATGTTTAAGTGAGAACAGAACTGTGCCTTGCCATCAGTCACAGGTGGTATTCATTGAACATCCACCGTGTGTTAGGGAACGTGGAAAGTGTTGGCCATACTTTTCTCAAAGCCACACTATGTAGACATTCCTACAGACTCCATTTCCAAAATACAGAAGTTGATAAAAATGGAAAACTTGAATTAGGTCGCAAGGCTAGAAGTGGCAGAGTCAGAATATGGCCCTGGGTTGTCTGATTCTAGAACCTGTGCTCCCAGATTTTTACAAACTATGGACGATGGAAACAAAATGAGCGGAAAAGGCAAAATGGTAAAAGAGAAAAAGGAAAGAAAGAAAAGGAAAAGGGGGACTTCCCTGGCGGGCCAGGGGTTGAAATCCCGCCTGACAGTGCAGGGGATGCAGGTTTGATCTCCACTCCAGGAAGATTCCAGGGGCCGAGGGGCAGCAAAGCTCTGGGCCACAGCTGCTGAGCCTGAGCTCCAAGAGCCTGTGCTCAGCAGCAGAGAGGCCACGACAGTGAGAAGCCTGTGCTCCACCACGAGAGAGGGGTCCCAGCCCGCGCAACTAGAGAAAGCTAGCAGGCATCAGTGAAGACCCAACACAGCAACGCATGTAAATAAAGAGTTGTTTGAAAAAGAAAGGGGCCAGTATGTAAATGAGAACTTAAACAGAAGACCTGCAAATGAATAATGACTTGGAAAAGAGTAACCTTCTGTAATAAGTGGCATCGCATAAAATGAATTCGGGGAGGCGCTTTTTCCCCTAACATAAAGTCCATGCACCTCTCTCTGTTTCCCTTTACAAAGGATCATATTTGGAACCAGTGAGATCTTAGGGAGGCATCAGTGAGGCTTTGCCAAACTTTATTCCACAAGTGCCATACCAAGCCACACTCCTCACAGGAGGCAAGAGAATAGGAAGCCTTGCAAATGTTTACAGCATTGAACCCAGAAATTCTACTTTTAGGGATCTATTCTAAGGGCAATTTTGGAAGTGCAGACACAATTTTAATTGCAGTGCCGTTTGCTGAAGAAGTTTCACTAGGATATGAAACTTTTGCAATCATATGATTGCCCAGCACTAAGAGAATGGTAGAATAAATTAAGGCATCTCTATACGGTGCTCTACTGTTCAGGCTATAGATTTGTACACGCATAGTTGAGTCCAGCTCTTAGAAATGCTGTGGACTGTAGTCTGCCAGCCAGGCTCCTCTGTTCACGGGATTTCCCAAGGATACTGGAGTGGGTTGTTGTTTCCTATCTCCAATAAAAGCTACTTTTAAAAATGAAAATAAGAATGATTTTTTATCAGACAATACTCCCCCTCCCTAAAATAAAATGAAATGGATCGATACAAAGATTTTATAGACTCACTTAAACCAAAATATCTTTTTTTTCTTTTTGTAAATTCTTTCCTAGTACTAATAATTCCCACAAAGTGCATCGTATCTTCCTGCCTCTACATAGCCCATGTTGCACAAACGTGGTTCTGTGATAATTTATGAAACTTCAGCCCTCAAAGGCAAGCAAGACCGGGCCAACAGTGATGTCACCAGTCAGCTATCTTCTTCTTAAAGGGCAACTCTCTGCCCCCACCGCCTTCTCAATCTGATGACCACGCTTTTTCACAGTACATCAAAATCTGGAATTAGCCGACTGACCTATTGGGTAACCCTTGCCTGGAAAATTAGGTCAGCACACTACTCGATCTGTTGATAGGTTCTTAAGAAATTGCAAAGATGAGTCTGGACCTTCTCTAACAGCTCCGCCTTTGAAAACAAACAGTGCCTCACAGTGAATACATCGCCAGGAAGGAGATGACAGCGCCGAAATCTGTGTGCGCGCCTCTCGGTTGTTTTTGTCTGGTTCAGAAATCATCAGCACCTGATAGCGGTTTCGGTGTTGCCCCTGCACCAGGAGGAAGGGCAAGTCCCAGGCCAGGTTTCTGTCAGATACGGGGACAGTCTATAGAGACCAGGCCTTGCAAGCAAAGAGGCTTGCAAACTTTCAACGGGGGCACTGTGAGCTTTCTTCATAAGGTTTCTCACATGAGGTTCAAGGTAGAAATGACAGAAGAACAGAACTTCCAGTAAGGGTAACTCATCACAGGCTTGCTTTGATTAAGAGCACATCGTCTCATTTATTGTTGTTGAGTTGCTAAGTTGTGTCCGACTCTTTGCAGCCCCGTGGACTGTAGCCCACCAGGCTCCTCTGTCCATGGGATTTCCCAGGCAAGAGTACTGACGTGGGTTGCCGTTTCCTTCTCCAGGGGGTCTTCCCAACCCAGGGACTGAGCCCCGGACCACCTGCATGGGCAAGTGGGTTCTTTACCACTGAGCCCCCAGGGAAGCCCAGAAAGTCTCACACCAAAGACAAAACCGAACACGTCCTTGAATGTCTATCAAAGAACTGCCTATTTCAAGAGGTACATGTGTTATTTCCAGTTGCTCTTACTGGCTGATGTAGGAAATGGAAAATCAGAGCAGGCCGTGAATTCCAATAGGGCTTCTGATGCGAAATGCAATCATTGTATTTGGAAATCACATTTACTTAGGAAATCGGTGTGTCTTAGACTTTCTGTTTCCAAATTCAAGATGGATAGTACTACATGTTTAGTCCGTATTTTATGTGTTGCTTGCTTGTTTATTATGTTTTTAAATAAACCTTTAAAGAACGTTACACTCAACAAAAATGCTGGTTGGTTGCTGCAAGGTACTCTTTAAGAGGGGCTTCCCGGGTGGCTGAGCTGGTAAAGAATCCTCTGCCAATGCAGGAGATATGGTCTAGATCCCTGGGTCAGGAAGGCCCCCCGGAGGAGGGCATGGCAACCCACTCCAGTACTCTTGCCTGGAGAGTCCCCATGGGCAGAGGAGCCTGATGAGCTACAGTTCATGGTCTCGCAAATCGTCAGACATGACTGAGCAACCAGCGGGTACACACACAATATATAAAACAGAGAGCTACCACTGTGAACCTGCTGCGTAGCACAGGGAAACCCATTCCCTGCTCTGTGATGACCTAACTGGGAGGGAAATCCAGGAGGGAGGGGATATGTGTGTGCGTGTGGGTGTGTCTAAATATTTATAGGAAGTCAGAAACAGGGCCATCGAGGTGTGCGGAGCATGGATGAGAGCTCACCTTGCTGAGCCTGGGTGATGCTGCCTCGGTGCCTTTCATCATGCCCCACCACTCTTCCCATCCACCCGCAACCCACCAGCAGACCCAGCTCCAGCACCCCTCCCTGACCTTCTGCAGGGCCTCTGTAATGCCCCAAGTCTCCAGGGGTCCCTGCCTTCGAGCCCTTTGGGGCGTTTGTTGAAAACCCACGTGTCAGGATCCCACATCGGGGGCATCTAAATGTATAGCCCAGCCTGCTGCTTCCTCAACTGTGGGACACACAGGAGAAGCCTGGGACCTTATTAAAAATGCATAAACTGATTCAGTGGGTCTTGGAAGGGGTTGTGGGGATGGGGTGCAGGGGCTACATTCTTCAACAAGCTTCCAGGTGAGGCTCTGAGGCTGCACTGAGAAGCGGGGGGCCAGAATAGGACTATGAAGCTGTGTTTTCATTTCTCTTCTGAATTGAATGCAACCCATCTGGAAACAGCACGTGGAAAAGCATTAGGATCTACCACTCTTCACACCTCTGGTTGTTAGCATTTGCTTTCCTGTTTTATTGCAGCTATTAATCTGTGCCTGTGCTTGGCTTACATGTTCCACCAAACAGCAAATCACTGAAGACAATATTCAACACCCTTTGCATCTGTCCTACTAGCAGAAAACCCATTTCTCTGGGAGACCCAACAGCAAAGTGATGTTTATCCATGGGAGACCATGCATGATATTGCCATGTTACTGCTCATGTGTCACAGAGACGTGTGTGCATGCTAAGTCAGCCCTGAGGACTGCACCCCCAGGCTCGCCTGTTGGGATTCTCCAGGCAAGAATATTGGAGTGTGTTGCCATGCCCTCCTCCAAGGGATCTTCCCAACCCAGGGATCAAACCTGTGTCTCCTGTGGCTCCTAAAATTGCAGGTGGATTGTTTACCGCTGAGCCATGGAGGAAGCCCACACCACAGAAACAGGAGCCCCAAAGTTGTTGCTCTAATAAATAGCAAAAAAGAAGAAAGATTCTAATTTTCAGTATTTCAAGTGAATAGTCACACATGCAGTTTCCATGAAGTATGGCACGAGGCACATCAAAATCCTTTGTTCACCCACTCTGGCGACTCTGCCCGCGTCTCTGCTATGCTTTTTGCTCGTCTGGCCTCCAGTTAGCTTTACCTGCCAGGGGTCTTGTTTCCTCCTGGCCACACCTGACCACAGGATGCTGGGGCCAGCTGCTCTCCTTTTCAAGAGCCCCACATTATCCTGCACGGCACCCTCCTAGGGACACCTGAAGGGTATAAAACCTAAGGTTAACGCAGTTTTTATGTCACCCTTTGGGGCAGGAAAATATAAAACCCGAGCTCCAGGAATGGTCTACCTCCCTTTTTTACTGGCCATAAAGTTCTCCTGGTGGGAGCAAATGGCACATACGGAGACAGACTCGACTGAACTCTGGCAATTCTCTTTGCTAGGTGAGGGCGAATCTCTCTTTCCAACCTTCAAATGGTGTCAGAACACCTGCAGAGAAACCCACAGTGGTGCTCAACCCTGTTACAAGTGTCCGATTCAAGGGTTTTCAGTAAATGCACCGAACTGTGCACCTGCCACTATAAGCCTGATTTAGAGCATTTCATCACCCTAATAAGATCCCTCGAGCCCTTCAGAGTTAAGCCCAAAGTAGCCACTATTTTTTTTTCTGTCTCTCTGTATTTGTGTAGTTATATTTCCATACAAATGGAATCACTCAATATGTAGACTTTTCGGCCTGCTTCATTTCATGTAGTACAATGCTTTCAGGGTCACCATATTGTAAAGTGTATCAGAAGTTTACTTGCCCAATAGTATCTTACGGTATGGAAACATATTTTACTTAGCCTTCCAGTAGTTAGGGAACAATTTGAATTGCTTCCAGTTTTGGCTTATTAGGGATAATGTTGCTAGGAATATGCATGTTTTGGAGTGACCACACATTTTCATTTCTCTTGGGTGGATATTTAGAAGTAGAATTTTTGTTTTGTCTGGTATAAAAGAGTTAGTTTCTCAGTCGTGTCCAACTCCTTGAGACCCCATGTACTGTAGCCCACCAGGCTCCTCTGTCCATGGGAGTTCTCAGGTAAGAATACTGGAGTGGGCTACCATTCCCTTCTATAACCATTCTATGAATATGAAATAATATCTCACTATGGCTAAAATTTGCTTTTTCCCAATAACTAATGCTATTAAGATCTTTTCATATATTTTCTTGGTGAGATGTTTCCACTGAGTTGGTTTATGATTAATGTAAAATTATCTTAATGCTTTTTTCTCTAAACTGATCCCACTTATGGATGTGATGATAACATAAAACTCTCAGAGACGAAGCACTCTTCAAATAAAAAAGGACTTAATCATATTAATAGTAGATACAGTAATAAATACATTTTTAGAAAATGTAAACTTTGTTTTACAGTGTGCCATAAAAATGCTTTGCTAACTTACTAGCAGAAAACCCATTTCTCTGGGAGACCCAACAGCAAAGTGATGTTTATCCATGGGAGACCATGCATGATATTGCCATGTTACTGCTCATGTGTCACAGAGACGTGTGTGCATGCTAAGTCAGCCCTGAGGACTGCACCCCCAGGCTCGCCTGTTGGGATTCTCCAGGCAAGAATATTGGAGTGTGTTGCCATGCCCTCCTCCAAGGGATCTTCCCAACCCAGGGATCAAACCTGTGTCTCCTGTGGCTCCTAAAATTGCAGGTGGATTGTTTACCGCTGAGCCATGGAGGAAGCCCACACCACAGAAACAGGAGCCCCAAAGTTGTTGCTCTAATAAATAGCAAAAAAGAAGAAAGATTCTAATTTTCAGTATTTCAAGTGAATAGTCACACATGCAGTTTCCATGAAGTATGGCACGAGGCACATCAAAATCCTTTGTTCACCCACTCTGGCGACTCTGCCCGCGTCTCTGCTATGCTTTTTGCTCGTCTGGCCTCCAGTTAGCTTTACCTGCCAGGGGTCTTGTTTCCTCCTGGCCACACCTGACCACAGGATGCTGGGGCCAGCTGCTCTCCTTTTCAAGAGCCCCACATTATCCTGCACGGCACCCTCCTAGGGACACCTGAAGGGTATAAAACCTAAGGTTAACGCAGTTTTTATGTCACCCTTTGGGGCAGGAAAATATAAAACCCGAGCTCCAGGAATGGTCTACCTCCCTTTTTTACTGGCCATAAAGTTCTCCTGGTGGGAGCAAATGGCACATACGGAGACAGACTCGACTGAACTCTGGCAATTCTCTTTGCTAGGTGAGGGCGAATCTCTCTTTCCAACCTTCAAATGGTGTCAGAACACCTGCAGAGAAACCCACAGTGGTGCTCAACCCTGTTACAAGTGTCCGATTCAAGGGTTTTCAGTAAATGCACCGAACTGTGCACCTGCCACTATAAGCCTGATTTAGAGCATTTCATCACCCTAATAAGATCCCTCGAGCCCTTCAGAGTTAAGCCCAAAGTAGCCACTATTTTTTTTTCTGTCTCTCTGTATTTGTGTAGTTATATTTCCATACAAATGGAATCACTCAATATGTAGACTTTTCGGCCTGCTTCATTTCATGTAGTACAATGCTTTCAGGGTCACCATATTGTAAAGTGTATCAGAAGTTTACTTGCCCAATAGTATCTTACGGTATGGAAACATATTTTACTTAGCCTTCCAGTAGTTAGGGAACAATTTGAATTGCTTCCAGTTTTGGCTTATTAGGGATAATGTTGCTAGGAATATGCATGTTTTGGAGTGACCACACATTTTCATTTCTCTTGGGTGGATATTTAGAAGTAGAATTTTTGTTTTGTCTGGTATAAAAGAGTTAGTTTCTCAGTCGTGTCCAACTCCTTGAGACCCCATGTACTGTAGCCCACCAGGCTCCTCTGTCCATGGGAGTTCTCAGGTAAGAATACTGGAGTGGGCTACCATTCCCTTCTATAACCATTCTATGAATATGAAATAATATCTCACTATGGCTAAAATTTGCTTTTTCCCAATAACTAATGCTATTAAGATCTTTTCATATATTTTCTTGGTGAGATGTTTCCACTGAGTTGGTTTATGATTAATGTAAAATTATCTTAATGCTTTTTTCTCTAAACTGATCCCACTTATGGATGTGATGATAACATAAAACTCTCAGAGACGAAGCACTCTTCAAATAAAAAAGGACTTAATCATATTAATAGTAGATACAGTAATAAATACATTTTTAGAAAATGTAAACTTTGTTTTACAGTGTGCCATAAAAATGCTTTGCTAACCTGAAAGTTTTCCATTAATTAACTTGAATTTCAATTGGCTTTAGTCCTTCTTTTTTCTTCTTTACTTTTTTTTTTTTTTTGCCATCTCTCTCCCCCATCAAATTTGTCAGTATTGCTGTAACCCTAAACCCCAAGGCAGGCTATTATGGCATCAGGAACAGATGGTGAAGGGTTCCATAAAGCAGAAAAGGAAACAGACCTGTCTTGAGGGAGGCGAGTAAACACAGACCACATGCACGGTGGGGACTGAAATGGAGCGTTAAGTGCAAATTAAAAATAGAAAGCACGATGAACAAACTTGTTTTGGAAAAAATTGTCTTTTTAGAATATGGCTGTTAAAAAGCATATATCAGCTCAATATTATTGTTATTCACCTTTGGAAAATGGCCTTATGCCTTTATTGGGACCACAGGTAAAATGGTCACCAACAGTGGAATAGAGTAGAAGAGACTGTCTGATAATTTAGTGACAATCCAGAATTTCATAGGGGAAAGCCTTCTGCTTTGTATTTACGAAAATAAAAATAACTGCTTGTATGAATCAAGTAAGGAGATAACTATTCTTTCCTCAAGTTTTGTTGTTTTGTTTTGTTTTTTAATATGGTCACAGTCCTTCAAAGGAAGCCAGATAATGACTGTTTTTTCTTCTTCTTTGTGTTTCTTTTATGGATAGGAAGAGAATATATAGAATGATCGTCACTGTTACCTGTCACATAGGTTACTGCCTTAGACTCAGCCGGAAGACTCCTAGTTTTTTGCTGTTGTTGTTGTTGCTATTATTGTGGGTTTTGTTCTTTGTTCCTTGTTTGTTTTTTTGCTTTATGATCCATATTTTGAAGAAAAAAAAAAGACTTAAGATTTACTCAAACTACCATTTCCTCTTCACAAAGTAGAGAGGAAAATGTGAGCTCTTCCCTTTGTGATAAAAGGAAATGATTTTTTAAATCTTTGGAGTCCTGTGTTGCTTTTGTGCAGAACTTCAAAGTGGCCCCCCTACATGGAGGTTTGTGATTTCTCACAATGAGTGTGATGTATCCGAAAGGCAGGAAGAAACACACGTGTCAAACGTGCTCACAAAGGTGTCTCCAACAACTGACCAGCATCTCATAGATGCTCAGAAATCTATACATACCTGTTGACTGACTCCATGACCACATGAAAGATAGATGAAGGTGAATTATTCTTGAAAAAATTAAATTAGGTCTTGTTTAATTGGAAAGATACTGTCTAATATAAAAAGATAATAAATCACTGGGGGGGAAAGGAGAAAAAGAATCTCAAATTTGAAACGTTTAACTAGCACACATAGAAAGTATTTTCAGTGGAATCTCTTTGTGCTGTCCCTCAAGGCCCTTTAGGGTGTGAGACAACTCTCCATTAGACAACAGTTTTGTGTTTTGGTTGTTACTGTTTTGTCAGTAAGTCATGCCTGACTCTTTGTGACCCCATGAACTGAGGCATGCCGGGCCCCCTTGACCTCCACTATCTCCTGGAGCTTGCTCATATTCATGTCCATTGAGTCAGTGATGCCATCCAGCTATCTCATCCTCTGCCGTCCCCTTTTCATCCTGCCCTTAATCTTTCCCAGCATCAGGGTCTTTTCCAATGAGTTAAGTCTTCATATCAGGTAGTTAAAGTATTGGAATTTCAGTTTCAGCATCAGTCCTTCCAATGAATAGTCAGGGCTGATTTCCTTTAGGATCAACTAGTTTGATCTCCTTGTAGTCCAAGGGACTTTCAAGAGTCTTCTCTGGCCCCACAGTTCAAAAGCATCAATTCTTTGGTGCTTGGCCTTTACTGTCCAACTCTCATCCATACCTGACTACTGGAAAAACCATACTCCAATATAAAATATAGTTTTTGAATAAAATAAAATGGAAATGTTTGACTTACTGAATATGTAATGTATATTCACATGTAGTACAGACCTAGATGGCATATTCAAAAGCAGAGACGTTACTTTGCCAACAAAGGTCTGTCTAATCAAGGCTATGGTTTTTCCAGTAGTGCATGGATGTGACAGTTGGACTGTGAAGAAAGCTGAGTGCCGAAGAATTGATGCTTTTGAACTGTGGTGTTGGAGAAGACTCTTGAGAGTCCCTTGGACTGCAAGGAGATCCAACCAGTCCATTCTAAAGGAGATCAGCCCTGGGTATTCTTTGGAAGGAATGATGCTAAAGCTGAAACTCCAGTACTTTGGCCACCTCATGAGAAGAGTTGACTCACTGGAAAAGACTCTGATGCTGGGAGGGATTGGGGGCAGTAGGAGAAGGGGACGACCGAGGATGAGATGGCAGGATGGCATCACTGACTCAATGGACATGAGTTTGAGTGAACTCCAGGAGTTGGTGATGGACAGGGAGGCCTGGTGTGCTGCAATTCATGGCATTGCAAAGAGCTGGACATGACTGAGCAACTGAACTGAACTGAACAGACTGAAATCTTTACTTGAAAGTGATTTCATGAAATTGTGTAAATGTAAGGGAATACGGTGGCCTGTAACAGGCCATGGAATGCTGGCACAAAATGAACATTGTATTTCCCCATTGAAAGTCTTCCTGCGTGGCCACCAGCTTCTATGTTATCAGCACACAAGAGTCTACACCTTTTCCTTTGAGTCACTTCCTATAAGCTGCTCAGTTGATGACGGTAATTAAAGAAAACGTCTTCCTCTGTGAAGTAAGGTGTGAAAGAACAATTTAAAAAAATAGTAAAATGGTGGGAACATTTCTCCAGGCAAAAGCAATTTCCCCTTTGAAAGAGCTCACTTATTATGATCTCTGTGGAAGCATCTATTTTCAGTGTATCACTTCCCTCTGATGAAAAACAAACTCATCTCAGGGAACTAAAACACCAGGATAAGTCATAATGAACAGCATTTTAGTCCTTGACAACCAAGACTCATAAGACATAATGTCATTAAAGTGAACTTATAACAATAGCTTCCAAGGAGCAAATAAGGCTCTTTGGGAAGAAAACTGTTATCCCCTTTATTGCAGTATAAAATATAAATCTTCTCCCAAGATCCCTAATCTATTTATTGTTTGTAAGATTGTGAGGACCCTGCATCCAGAAACATGAAAGCCTGCTTTTGACCTTGGAGGGGAAAACCAATGTAAAAGATATGCAGGTAGAAAATCAGAGAGTTTCCGTGTAATATGGGGATGGCATGGCATAGCAGTAGAAGTCCAGAGGCAATTCAGATAGAGCAGTTGCCAGGGTTCAGGGCTGCTGGACCCAGTTGCTGTTGTTGTTTGGTCACTCAGTCATGTCCCACTCTTTGTGACAGCATGGGCTGCAGCACGCCAGGCCTCCCGTCCACTACCAACTCCCGGAGCTCACTCAAACACAAGTCCATCGAGTCAGTGATGCCATCCAACCATCTCATCCTGTCGCCCCCTTCTCCTCTCACCTTCAATTTTTCCCAGCATAAGGGTCTTTTCCAGTGAGTCAGGTCTTTGCATCAGGTGGCCAAAGTATTGGAGTTTCAGCTTCAGCATCAGTCCCTCCAAAGACTAGTCAAGACTGATTTCCTTTAGGATTGACTGGTTGGATCTCCTTGCAGTCCAAGGGACTCTCAAGAGTCTTCTCCAACAACACAGTTCAAAAGCATTGATTCTTTGGCACTCAGCTTTCTTTATAGTCCAACTCTCACATCCATACATGACTACTGGAAAAACCATAGCTTTGACTAGATGGGCCTTTGTTGGTAAAGTAATGTCTCTTCTTTTCAACATGCTGTCTACATTGGTCATAACATTCCTTCCAAGGAGTAAGCGTCTTTTAATTTCATGCCTGCAATCACCATCTGCAGTGATTTTGGAGCCCCCAAAATAAAGTCTCTCACTGTTTCCACATCTATTTTCCATGAAGTGATGGAACCAGATGCCATGATCTTTGTTTTCTGAATGTTGAGTTTTAAGCCAACTTTTTCTTCCCCTCTTTCACTTTCATCAAGAGGCTCTTTAGTTCTTCTTCACTTTCTGTGACAAGGGTGGTATCATCTGCATATCTGAGGTTATTGATTTTTCTCCCTACAGTCTTGATTCCAACTTCTGCTTCATCCAGACTGGCATTTTGCATGATGTACTCTGCATATAAGTTAAATAAGCAGGGTGACAATATACACCCTTGGCGTACTCCTTTCCCAATTTGGAACCAGTCTGTTTTTCCATGTCTGGTTCTAACTGTTGCTTCTTGACCTGCATACAGCTTTCTCAGGAGGCAGGACAGATGGTCTGGTATCCCCATCTCTTTAAGAATTTTTCATAATTTGTTGTGATCCATGCAAAGACTTTTGTGTAGTCAATAAAGCAAGAGTAGATGTCTTTCTGGAACTCTCGTGCTTTTTTGATGATTCAGTGGATGTTGATGATTTGATCTCTGGTTCCTCTGCCTTTTCTAAATCCAGCTTGAATATCTGGAAGTTCATGGTTCCCATACTGTTGAAGCCTGGCTTGAAGAATTTTGAGTATTACTTTTCTAGCATATGAGATGAGTGCTATTGTACAGTAGTTTGAACATTCTTTGCATTGCCTTTCTTTGGGACTGGAAAGAAAACTGACCTTTTCCAGTCTTGTGGCCACTGCAGAGTTTTCCAGATTTGCTGGCATGACTTTCACAGCATCACAGCACTTTCACAGCATCATCTTTTAGGATTTGAAATAGCTCAACTGAAATTACATCACCTCCACTAGCTTTGTTCATAGTGATGCTTCCTAAGGCCCACTTGATAGGAAAGGATGGGAAGACCACTTTCTCCCCCACTCATCAAAAGATCATTTGAATGCTGAGCAACTTCCATGAAACAACTTCTGAACACTTGCAGTAATGCACAGCCTGGCCCTCACAAAACAAAGGACTGAGCGAACCCCAAAGGAGATCTAGCCAGCTGTTGACTGGCCTCTGCCTGCCTGGAGGCAGAGAGGCAGGCGGGCAACAGCCAGAGCCGGAAGGCAAGGGGCAATCTCAGCCCCAGAGACAGCATCCTCCACCAAACTGTGAGCAAGCTGCCAGCTGCTAACCGTGTCTTCCTGGGATCCTGGACAGTTGACATCTGCCAGGAGGGTTGCAGCCTGAGATCAGCTCCCCAGAGGAGACACACAGCACACCAGAGATGGTGCTCTTGCAGTACACCCAGGAAACTGAGCAGCTGGGACCGGGGAGATGAGTAAGACTACGGCCCTCCTAGGACAGTGCACTCACCAAGCACCTGGTCACCTGAGCTGCTCAGACCTGGGAAGGGCACAAAATGCACTCCCAGCCCACAAGACTGAGCCAGAATTGTGTCTGAGTGTCTCCTGAGGAGGTGTGGGTCAGCAGTGGCCTGCCACAGGGGCTCTGGGTGCAGCAGGCCTGGGTATGGCACAAGCCCTCTTGGAGGAGGTCTCCATTAACCCCACAGTAGAGCAGCCAGGACAGACACAGGACTGGGGAACAGACTCTTGGAGGGCACAAGCAGAAACTTGTGCACCAGGACCCAGGGGAAAGGAGCAGTGACCCCACAAGAGACTGACCCAGAGTTGCCCAGGAGTGTCCAGGAGTCACTGGTGAAGGTGTAGGTCAACGGTGGCCTGCTGCAGGGTCAGGAGCACTGAGTGCAGCAGTGTGTACGGGACCTTTTGAAGGAGGTCATTATCTTCATTATACCCACCATAGTTAGACCTCAGGTGAAATAACAGGGAGTGAACACAGCCCCACCCATGAACAGAAAATTGGATTAATGATTTACTTAACATGGCCCCACCCATCAAAATAAGACCCAGTATCCCCTTCAGTCAGTATCTCTCATCGGGAAACTTCAATAAGCCTCTTATCCTTCTCCATCAGAGGGCAGACAGACTGAAAACCATAGTCACAGAAAACTAATCAAATTGATCACATGGACCACAGCCTTGTTTAGTTCAATAAAGCTATGAGCCATGCCGTGTTGGTTCAGTTCAGTTCAGTCACTCAGTCATGTCCGACTCTGTGACCCCATGAATCGTAGCACGCCAGGCCTCCCTGTCCATCACCAACTCCCAGAGTTCACTCAGACTCACGTCCATCGAGTTGGTAATGCTGTACAGCCATCTTATCCTCTGTCATCCCCTTTTCCTCCTGCCCCTAACCCCTCCCAGCATTAGAGTCTTCTCCAATGAGTCAACTCTTCGCATGAGGTGGCCAAAGTACTGGAGTTTCAACTTTATCATAATTCCTTCTAAAGAAATCCCAGGACTGATTTCCTTTAGAATGGACTGGTTGGATCTCCTTGCAGTCCAAGGGACTCTCAAGAGTCTTCTCCAACACCACAGTTCAAAAGCATCAATTCTTTGGCACTCAGCTTTCTTCACAGTCCAACACTCACATCCATACATGACCACTGGAAAAACCGTAGCCTTGACTAGAAAGACCTTTGTTGGCAAAGTAATGTCTCTGCTTTTCAATATGCTGTCTAGGTTGGGCATAACTTTCCTTCCAAGGAGTAAGCGTCTTTTAATTTCATGGCTGCAATCACCATCTGCAGTGATTTTGGACTGCCCAAAAATAAAGTCTGACACTGTTTCCACTGTTTCCTCATCTATTTCCCATGAAGTGATGGGACCAGATCCCATGATCTTTGTTTTCTGAATGTTGAGTTTTAAGCCAATTTTTTCACTCTCCACTTTCACTTTCATCAAGAGGCTTTTGAGTTCCTCTTCACTTTCTGCCATAAGGGTGGTGTCATCTGCATATCTGAGGTTATTGATATTTCTCCCGGCAATCTTGATTCCAGCTTGTGTTTCTTCTAGTCCAGCGTTTCTCATGATGTACTCTGCATAGAAGTTAAATAAGCAGGGTGACAATATACAGCCTTGACGTACTCCTTTTCCTATTTGGAACCAGTCTGTTGTTCCATGTCTGGTTTTAACTGTTGCTTCTTGACCTGCATACAGATTTCTCAGGAGGCAGGTCAGGTGGTCTGGTATTCCCATCTCTTGAAGAATTTTCCACAGTTTGCTGTGATCCACACAGTCAAAGGCTTTAGTCACTTAAGCAGAAATAGATGTTTTTCTGGAATTCTCTTGCTTTTTCTATGATCCAATGGATGTTTGCAGTTTGATGTCTGGTTCCTCTGCCTTTTCTAAATCCAGTGTGGACATCTAGAATTTCTCAGTTCACATACAGCTGAACCCCCTGCTCGACCCCAGAGGTAGCTATAAAAAGGATCATCTGGTGAACAGTGATGTCTTTAAGTTCACTGAAGGTATATTGAAAACACCTTCCTTCCTTGATTTTGGTGTCAGCCTGGTTCTCCAGCTGGAATCTGAGAGACTTAACAGATCTCACAAACTATCCTTTTTTCTACATAAGTTACCCGGAGATGGTTTGTCGGTTTCTATTTCAACCAAGAGAAAGAGGGAAACGTGAAAGCAGTGACAGATTTTCTCTTCTTGGCTCCAACATTACCCCAGATAGTGACTGAGGCCAGGATATTAGAAGACACCTGCTCCTTGGAAAGAAAGCCATGACAAACCTAGACAGTGTGTTAAAAAGCAAAGGCATCACTTTGCTGACAAAGGTCTGTATAGTCATAGCTATGTTTTTTCCAATAGTTATGTACAGATGTGAGGGTTGGACTGCAAAGAAGGCCGAGGGCTGAAGAATTAATGCTTTTGAATTGTGGTGCTGGACAAGACTCTTGAAAGTTCCTTGGACAGCAGGAAAATCAAACCAGTCAATCCTAAAGGAAACCAACCCTGAATATTCATTGGAAGGACTGACGTTGAAGCTGAAGCTCCAAAATTTTGGCCACCTGATGCAAAGAGCTGACTCATTAGGAAAGATCCTGATGCTGGAGAAGATTGAAGACAGGAAGAGAAGGGGACAACAGAGGATGAGATGGTTAGATAGCATCACCAATTCAATGGACATGAATTTGAGCAGACTCCAGGAGATAGTGGAGGACAGAGGAGCCTGGTGTGCTGCAGTCCATGGCACCAAAAAGTCAGACACGATTTAGTGACTGAACAACAACAACATATTTCAACCAAGAACTCTGACTCAAAGTAGCATAATATTTTAGATTCCTTCGATAAGTATGATGATGCTTCTTGTTGATGATGATGGTGATGATCATTTTAACTCTAGAGCCTCAGTTATGATCTAGGAATTGCATTGTCCACAGAATAGCATTCTTTTTAGAAAAACTCTAAACACATCTTCTGATTGTTGAGTATTTCTCTAAAAATAGCCAAGGGGTTTTTTAATCCAAATCTTTTCCCTTTATAGTCTCACAAAATAATCCATAAGGGCATTCATAGAAGTTCTATGAAAGATAAAGAGCTGAGATATTTTAAGAAGTCATACACTTCTCAACTGAAAGAAAATATTCAAGGCTTTTGAGGCCCTTGTCAAATTATTCACCTTCATTTTAGATGTCACAGCTGAAGTATTGAAATAAACAAATACTCATTTGGAATATTACAGATGGTGAATATTAATTGTTGCATATATCAAATTATAATGGAGCTTTGTAATTATAGTGAATGGATTTTGTAATTGCTTGAGGATTATGGAAGGGGATAAATGTAAAGGATGCTAGAAAGCTAAGGAAGATAAATATTTGAGGGGATGCAGGTGTATAAGACATTTGTTGAACTTTTCTAATTTAGGAGACCAGGAGAGGCAAGCCCATGGTCCCTACGTATGAATTGCTGGTACCATCATAATAAAGCAGAAGTCACAAGCTGGTCCAATATGCAGCTGCCAGAATGCCTTCACTGCACTCGTGAGAATCAGAATTTATCTCCATTAATTTGCTTTATGAACAAATAAATCACTGGGAGTCATCTGATACTGCTCTTGAAACAAACACGAGGGGATCTGGACCAGTGTGAGCAGGCTCTGTTTTTGAAGAGAATAATAATAAAGGGCCCTGGACTTGAATTTGAACCACAGTAAGACACATTCTGCCTGTTCAGACAACAACTTAGGACCCCAAACAACGTTTTGGCTCTGCCTTGTAAGCAGCTATTCAAACACAGGGGCCAAGCAATTGCCAAGCCATGACCCATGATCAATTCCCAAACATTCACCATCCCAAGCATTTCATCACATGTCCCGCTCAAGGGAGAAAGTCTGAACTATAGTACAGTAGTGCTCTGAGATCAAAGATGAGAAACTAGAAAATAAGAAGCGTTTGGTACAGGTACACATGGTTATATTGAAAATAGATGACCACCATGGACCTACTTACTGTATTGCACAGGGAACTCTGCTCAATCCTGTGTCACAATCTAAATGGGATAAGAATCTGGAAAAGAGTTGTTGTTGTTCAGTGTCTGAGTCCTGCCTGACTCCCTGCAACCCCATGGACTACAGCATGCAGGCTTCCCTGTCCTTTACTCTCTCCCGGAGGTTGATCAAGCTCATGTCCATTTGGCTGATGATGAGAAAGAATAGGCGCATGCATATGCGTCACTGAATCACTTTGCTGGGCACCTGAAATTAATGCAGCCTTGCTAACGAACTATACTCCCATATTAAATAGAATTTTAAAAAGTCATTTGGAAACCACCAGTTTCTTCCCAATTCATTGCACCTACCTAAATAGAATTTGAGTTTTATATTGCTTTCTTTGTTTTTTGCTATTTTTACAGACTGATATTAAGAGTTCTGAATTTGGCCCATGAAAGTGGGTTAAGAAGTAGAAAAAATAATTTCCTCACCTACTTCTTTCTCCAGTTCGCTACGTCCATTTGAAACAAAAAGTTACTGGTTACCTACCACCTTATCACACACAATTCTGGACATAGTTTAACAGTCATAAAATGTCAGGAATTCACCTCTTTGCATTTTTCCATATGGGAAGGTAGGAGGAATACTGGACCAGAGTAGAGAGACCTGCGTCGCTCTCTTCACTCTCCCCAGACTAGCCCAGTGGCCTTCCCTCACCCTGTGCCCACATTCATAAAATGAGGGTCTGTTTTTCTCAAAACAGCCCCTAATGTCCTGCTTTGTCTCCCCTGCTTTCCTTATTGAAGGCATCCAAGATTCATCCTGTATATTTATTTTTAGTTGCATATTATTTTCACTTGCCTTTTGCTACCAGACTAGGGTCCCCTCGGAGTCATAAATTATCTTTTTTTTTTTTTAATCCCAGATAGTCAGCAACTTTCACTTGGTACATAGGTTGACTCCAATGTGATTAAATGAATGAACAGATTAAAGGATGAAGAAATGTGTTCTAAATATAAACAGATATATTTTTATCATTAAAGGTATTTTATCAATCATTTCCACTTCAGTGGTTTCTCTCAAAAGCTGACTTTGAAACATGGATGAGAATTCCAGTGCAGTAAGTCCCCTACCTGCCTGATAATCTTGGAGATGCAGGTTTGATCCTAGAAGGATTATCCCCTGGATGGAAGATCCCCTGGAGAAGGAAATGGCAACCTACTCCAGTATTCTTGTCTGGAGAATCCCATGGACAGAGGAACTGGCAGACGACAGCCCATAGCATCACAAAGAGGTGGACACAGCTGAAGTGACTTAGCAGAGCACCGCACGTTCTGACTGGTGTGAGATAATACCTCATTGTAGTTTTCATTCCCATTTCTCTAATATTGAGTGACATTGAGCATCTTTTCACGTGTTTATTAGTCATCTGCATGTCTTCTTTGGAGAAATGTATGTTTAGAGCTTCCACCCACTTTTTGGAAAAAGAAAGCATAAAAAAGAAAGAAATTTAAAAGTTTCACCACACTCTGGTTATAGAAGAATTCCCTCATGCTTTCCTCTAGTAGGTGTATGGCTTTGGCTTTTGCCTTTAGAACTCAGAGGCCTTTATAGCTTATTGTGATATGTGGTGTGAAATATAAGCTCAATTTTATCTTTTTTCAAATGGCTATCAGTTATCAAATATCAATTATTTAAAAAATCATTGTTTCATTTCAGTTCAGTTCAGTTCAGTTTAGTCGCTCAATCGTGTCGGACTCTTTGCAACCCCATGAATCGCAGCACGCCAGGCCTCCCTGTTCATTACCATCTCTCGGAGTTCACTCAGACTCATGTCCATCGAGTCCATGATGCCATCCAGCCATCTCATCCTCGGTCGTCCCCTTCTCCTCCTGCCCCCAATCCTTCCCAGCATCAGAGTCTTTTCCAATGAGTCAACTCTTCGCATAAGGTGGCCAAAGTACTGAAGTTTCAGCTTTAGCATCATTCCTTCCAAAGAAATCCCAGGGTTGATCTCCTTCAGAATGGATTGATTGGATCTCCTTACAGTCCAAGGGACTCTGAAGAGTCTTCTCCAACACCACAGTTCAAAAGCATCAATTCTTCGGCGCTCAGCCTTCTTCACAGTCCAACTCTCACATCCACACATGACCACAGGAAAAACCATAGCCTTGACTAGACAGACCTTAGTTGGCAAAGTAATGTCTCTGCTTTTGAATATGCTATCTAGGTTGGGCATAACTTTCCTTCCAAGGAGTAAGTGTCTTTTAATTTCATGGCTGCAATCACCATCTGCAGTGATTTTGGAGCCCCCCAAAATAAAGTCTGACACTGTTTCCACTGTTTCCTCATCTATTTCCCATGAAGTGATGGGACCAGATGCCATGATCTTCATTTTCTGAATGTCGAGCTTTAAGCCAACTTTTTCACTCTCCTCTTTCACTTTCATCAGGAGGCTTTTGAGTTCCTCTTCACTTTCTGCCATAAGGGTGGTGTCATCTGCATATCTGAGGTTATTGATATTTCTCCTGGCAATCTTGATTCCAGCTTGTGTTTCTTCCAGTCCAGCCTTTCTCATGATGTACTCTGCATAGAAGTTAAATAAACAGGGTGACAATATACAGCCTTGACGCACTCCCTTTCCTATTTGGAACCAGTCTGTTGTTCCACATCCAGTTCTAACTGTTGCTTCCTGACCTGCATACAGGTTTCTCAAGAGGCAGGTCAGGTGGTCTGGTATTCCCATCTCTTTCAGAATTTTCCAAAGTTTATTGTGATCCACACAGTCAAAGGCTTTGGCATAGTCAGTAAAGCAGAAATAGATGTTTTTCTGGAACTCTCTTGCTTTTTCCATGATCCAGCGGATGTTGGCAATTTGATCTGTGGTTCCTCTGCCTTTTCTAAAACCAGCTTGAACATCAGGGAGTTCACGGTTCACGTATTGCTGAAGCCTGGCTTGGAGAATTTTGAGCATTACTTTACTAGCGTGTGAGATGAGTGTTCAGATCATGAGCTCCTTATTACCAAATTCAGACTGAAATTGAAGAAAGTAGGGAAAACTGTTAGACCATTCAGGTATGACCTAAATCAAATCCTTTATGATCATACAGTGGAAGTGAGAAATAGATTTAAGGGCCTAGATCTGATAGATAGAGTGCCTGCTGAACTATGGAATGAGGTTCATGACTTTGTACAGGAGACCGGGATCAAGACCATCCCCATGGAAAAGAAATGCAAAAAAGCAAAATGGCTGTCTGGGGAGGCCTTACAAATAGCTGTGAAAAGAAGAGAGGCGAAAAGCAAAGGAGAAAAGGAAAGATATAAGCATCTGAAGGCAGAGTTCCAAAGAATAGCAAGAAGAGATAAGAAAGCCTTCTTCAGCAATCAATGCAAAGAAATAGAGGAAAAGAACAGAATGGGAAAGACTAGAGATCTCTTCAAGAAAATTAGAGATACCAAGGGAACATTTCATGCAAAAATGGGCTCGATAAAGGACAGAAATGGTCTGGACCTAACAGAAGCAGAACATATTAAGAAGAGGTGGCAAGAATACATGGAAGAACTGTACAAAAAAGATCTTCAAGACCCAGATAATCACAATGGCATGATCACTCACCTAGAGCCAGACATCCTGGAATGTGAAGTCAAGTGGGCCTTAGAAAGCATCACTACAAACAAAGCTAGTGGAGGTGATAGAATTCCAGTTGAGCTGTTTCAAATCCTGAAAGATGATGCTGTAAAAGTGCTGCACTCAATATGCCAGCGAACTTGGAAAACTCAGCAGTGGCCACAGGACTGGAAAAGATCAGTTTTCATTCCAATTCCAAAGAAAGGCAGGCAATGCCAAAGAATGCTCAAACTACCGCACAATTGCACTCATCTCACATGCCAGTAAAGTAAATTGTTTCCTTTATGAAAACAAAAGGACCTCTGTAAGAGAGCCCTCAAGGATGACCTGGGACAGAGGTAAACATTGAGGAGAGGAAAAAACTGCTCAACCTAGGAAATCTCTTAAACAAAAACTCATTCAATTTTAAAATGGTGAGAATAAAGTGAAAAGATGATGCTAAGGGAATTTGTGGCTTGAACACTACTTTGATCCATAGCAAGCTTATTTACGAAACCAAAGGCCAAAGAACAAGGCCAGTGTTTTTCTCAGTGATATGAAAAGTATCATTTCCCATTTTTTTGACCACCACAGATTGAATCTTTTCCATTTCCCACACCAGATTTGAGCAACCTCTCAACTGCTCAACCCACTCCAGATAAGCTGGAAGCCGGTTGCCAATGGTCCAGGAGCTGAATACAATCTGACGAGTGGTAAGATTTATAAGTCTTAGTCTGTTTTGCTAAGAGAGAACAGGCTTTGGGAAATTAGAAATGGAATTTTACTTTATTTGTGAAGAATCTGTAAAGAATATTAGCTCTCTATACAAAGAACCAGGGTTGACTGGTTTTTAGTACATTTGAGACAACACTGGAGAAATGTTAAATCTTGCTGTTGTTCAGATGCTAAGTTATGTCTCATTCTCTGTGACCCCATGGACTGTGGCAGGCCAGGCCTACTGTCCTCCACTATCTCCCAGAGTTTGCTCAGATTCATGTCGATCAAGTTGGTGATGCTATCTAACCATCTCATCCTCTGCTGCCCCCTTCTCCTTTGCCTTCAATCTTTCCCAACATCAGGGTCTTTTCCAAAGAGTTGCCTCTTCACATCTGGTAACTAAAGTATTAGAGCTTCAGCTTCAGCATCAGCCCTTCCAATGAATACTCAGAGTTGATTTCCTCTAGGATTGACTGGTTTGATCTTGCAGTCCACAGAACTCTCAAGAGTCTTCTCCAGCACCAGTTTAAAAGCATCAATTCGTTGGCACTCAGACGTCTGGTCCAGCTCTCACATACATGACCACAGGAAAAACCATAGCCTTGACTAGATGGACCTTAGTCGGCAAAGTAATGTCTCCACTTTTGCCCAAACTCCTAATTTATCCCTCCTCCCTTCCTTTGGTAACCATATGTTTATTTTTTTACATCTGTGAATTTATTTCTGTTTTGTAAATAAGTTCATTTCTATCATTTTCTTTTTAGATTCCACATATAAGCAATACACGCTATGATTTTTAATCTCTGTAATAATATATGTAGTACTTATTACCAACTTCAATTAATGAGACATTTTTAGGTGAAAGTGAAAGGGGAAAGATATTTAAACTTCTAAACACTACATAACTGTCCAAGGTTATATAATCTATAAGTGGAGAAGTAAGAATAAAACTATAGGTATGATCAATGATTACAGTCTTTCTATACAATATACTGGAGAAGGCGATGGCGCCCACTCCAGTACTCTTGCCTGGAGAATCCCATGGATGGAGGAGCCTGGTGGGCTGCCGTCCATGGGGTTGCCAAGAGTCGGACACGACTGAGCGACTTCACTTTCATGCATTGGAGAAGGAAATGGCACCCCACTCCAGTGTTCTTGCCTGGAGAATCCCAGGGACGGGGGGGCCTGGTGGGCTGCCGTCTATGGGGTCACACAGAGTCGGACACGACTGAAGCGACTTAGCAGCAGCAGCAGCAGCAGCATACAATATACTGCTTATGGATTTTCTTCCTTGGAAGATTTAATACAGGGGAGATTTTAATCACTCCAAGAATGTTTAGATGCTTCTAATCTTATCTAGAATGAGGGGATGGATTAGAAAAACCTTGATGATTCTTTCCATCATGCTTTAATTACTCAGGCAGTCCTCTGTTAATTCAAAAAAAGAGGGAATTTCCTTTCGACCTAAGTGTTTGCAAGCAAGTCACGTGATCTCACTTATAGTATACAGGTTTCAGCAGTATTTGCTACAGTTTTCCTCTAGAGAGGAAGAATTTTCCTTCTGCTTTGGAGAAGGAAATGGCAACCCATTCCAGTACTCCTGCCTGGAAAATTCCATGGACAGAGGAGCTTGGCGGGCTACAGTCCATGGGGTCGCGAAGAGTCAGACACAACTGAGAAACTTCACTTTCACTTCCCTCTAAAGAAGGGCTTCCCTGGTAGGTCAGTTGGTAAAGAATCTGCCTGCAATGCAGGAGACCTGGTTTGCTTCCTGGGTTGGGAAGATCCTCTGAAGACGGGATAGGCTCCCCACTCCAGTATTTCTGGGCTTCCCTTGTGGCACAGCAGGTAAAGGATCTGCTTTCAGTGCGGGAGACCTGGGTTTGATCCCTGGCTTGGGAAGATCCTCGAAAAAGAGAAAGAAAGGCCACTCCAGTATTCTGGCCTGGGGAATTCCATGGAGGGGTTGCAAAGAGTCTGACACGACTGAGCAACTTTCACTTTCCTCTAGAGAATGACCCCTCATGAAGCTCTGACTTAATAAAGGGAATCCACTGAAAATAAGCACCGTTTAAAGCAATATGAGGTTAATAAAATTAAAGAGAGACCTAAAAGCATTATTTCAAAGAATGCCGCTGCTGCTGCTAAGTCGCTTCAGTGGTGTCTGACTCTGTGCGACCCCATAGACGGCAGCCCGCCAGGCTCCCCCATCCCTGGGATTCTCTAGGCAAGAACACTGGAGTGGAGTGCCATTTCCTTCTCCAATTCATGAAAGTGAAAAGTCAAAGTGAAGTCGCTCAGTTGTGTCTGACTCTTCGTGACCCCATGGACTACAGCCTACCAGGCTCCTCCGTCCATGGGATTTTCCAGGCAAGAGTACTGAAGTGGGTGCCATTGCCTTCTCCAATTCAAAGAATAATGGGATATAAATGGGGCAAAGTCTATCTTCTCTATCAGGGGCCGCACACAGCGTGACAACGATTCTGTTCAGCTTCCAATCACGTGTGTCTGTCCTGCAGAGGAAAGGCTGTTTTACTCCACACCTTTAATTTTGGAATTAGAAGCTTTTTGTTTTGGTTTGGTTTTGAGACAAGGAAATCCATGCCTATTTCTCCTCTGTTTTTGTTCTCATTTTCTCCTGCTCCAAGCAGACAAAGTATGCATTCAAGAAAGACAACAGGAGCCAGCAGCACATCCCAGATGAAAAACAGTCACGTCTCCCCTTTAGATCACAGCAACTGCATGAGACTAAAAGCTGGAGTCAGCCAGCATGTGAGGCAAACCCAACCTGAAATTCATGCTTATCTTGTTGCAGAACAAGTCCCACTTGAGGTTCACTTCTGTAGTGAAGAGAAACCAGGAATTGCCACATTGAGCGCAGCCCTCCCCTCACGGATTTCTTCTCTCACAGTGCTAAGGGTACTAGGAGGGCAAAGGTGCACGGCAAAAGCTTGTCAGGACTGCCTTCTGACGTTCAGCTGCCTGTCAGAGAATCAGATGCTAAGCTTGGAAAATACAGTTGCCCAGACTGGATGGAGACCCACCAGCCCGCTGCCATCACAGGTCCTGACACAGGGCGCTGAGGGCTGACTGCTGAGTGGGACAGCAGAGATGTTCATATGCCAGCATCTCCTCTGTGACCCTACACACAGCATCAGGGCACCCTGCAGCCTCCTCTCCAGTGTTCTACAGGCGTCAGTGTTGAGCGATGTTATGACATCAGATTGGCTACAGATGAGGAGACACCCTCCGAAGAATACAAAACGAAGTTACAGTTAGTTCAGAAGATCCAGTCTTAAACTCTGTCATACGGAGGCTCTAAGTTTCTCTATAAATGTATGCAATGGACTTCATATGATGTAAACTAAAAAAAATTATATTTTTTTTCTCATGAAAGTGACCATCACTAAAACAAGAACTCGCTCCCGTATCATTTCTGCAGGGATATCTCTATCTGCTTGTTGTTGTTGCTCAGTCATGTCAGACTCTTTGGGACCCCATGGACTGTAGCCCACCAAGTACCTCTGTCCATGGGACAGTATTCTTATCAGGCAAGAATACTGGAGAGGTTGCCATTTCCTCCTCCAGGGGATCCTCCTAACCTAAGGATAGAAGCTGCATCTCCTGCTTTATCTGCTTACAAATTAAAAATAGAATTGAAAGACACAGCTCTCCAAAGGGCAAGCTAAGGACTCTGAATTGGTTGAAGGCAGTGAACAGGCAGATCAAGCTGGAAATCCTTGAGTGTTTTTAAATCTGTTCCATTTGGGGTCAAGTGGATGGTAAGGACCTTGCTTTTAGAAAAGCAGTTATTTCTGCCAAGGATTGCACTTCTTGTCTGGCTTGCTGCTATCTTTCTCAGGAACATTTATGGCAGGTCGATTATTTTGAGTGATCCTGAAATGTTTAGACTTTTAGTGCAGCATATAATGTTCTATTACTACCTCAGGTGATAAAAGGATGATGTTTCTAGCTGATAAATTCACCACCCCTGTGGTCGTACATTTTATATAGCATTCCCATGGAGGGGTACGTCAAAAGCACATTACTGAAAAATAAGATTTTAGATTAAAAAGCAAAAGCTTTAAAATGGCCCTGGAACGTTTATCATTTTAAGAAACAAACAAGCTTGGAAAGATAAAAATGGATTAACCCAGACTGCTCCTTGCTTCTTTACATTGAACAATAGCTTAAAAAAAAAAAAAAAAAAAAGAGCCTTAGAAGTCATCCAGCCAAGTTCTTGATTCTGCATACAAGGAAATGGACACCAGGTAGGTAAGCTGCCTTGCTCCAGGTCAGAGAAGGGATATGAGTGATGGCCCTATTACCTTTTATTCACATGGCCGCTGTCAAAATGCAAGTAAGACAGACGGAATAAAAGGGAAGTGAAAGCTCCTGTGTTTCTGCTGGACAGGCCTGCCATTTTCCTCTCTTTGGCTGTTCTGAAGAATTTGTCAACATAAAATCAA
Organism: Litocranius walleri; assembly: GCA_006410535.1. Lineage (NCBI taxonomy): Eukaryota > Metazoa > Chordata > Mammalia > Artiodactyla > Bovidae > Litocranius > Litocranius walleri. The sequence continues at coordinate 703,431 of SJYG01000187.1, read as the reverse complement.
CTGCTATTTGCTTCAGGCTAAATTTAATACAGAGACAAAGGAACTGAAATGGTGGCTCCTCCACTCAACAGTGGGAGTAGATGGGTAGCAGATAAAAACAAAGCTTGAAAATTTTAATCAAAAATGATATCAAGCAGGAAAACTTGCGGCATGAGTGCCCAGTCACTCAGCCGTTTCCAGCTCTTCGACCCCCTGAACTGGAAACCACTAGACCTCCCTGGAAGCACATGGGGTTTCCCAGGCAAGAATACTGGAGTGGGTTGCCATTTCCTTCTCCAGGGGATCTTCCTGATCCAGAGATTGAACCCATGTCTCCTGCACTGGGCAGGTGGATTCTTTACTACTGAGCCACCTGGGAAGCTGGAAAACTTGCAGGCAGTTCCCTAAATGCCATTTTAAGAATTCTGGGATGGGATTTGAGATTAGAGAAAACAATTCTTCCGGGAGGAGACAAGTTATTGGAAAGTTGTGCCAGGAAGAATCAGATTTAAGACAGGAAGGGTCGAACCCATTTTCAGAAAAGGGTTTTTATTATCTATTCACTACAGAATCAGGCTTCCCTGGTGGCTCAGACAGTAAAGAATCTGCCTGCAAGGTAGAAGACTCTGGTTTGATCCCTAGGTTGGGAAGATTCCCTGGAGAAGGAAATGGCAACCCCCTCTAGTATTCTTGCCTGGACAATCTCATGGACAGAGGAACCTAGAGGGCTACAGTCCATGAGGTCACAAAGAGTCGGACAAGACGGAGCGACTAACATTTCACTTTACTGGATGGGCACAGAGCAATCTCAAACCAGCGCATGGTCAATTTTTCTAGACAAATCATAATTAAACGGCAAAGCACTTAATCCTCAAAACTGATGGACAAACCTGATGTGAGGAAGTTAATTCCAAACTTTGGTGAAGTCAAGATAGATCACAGTTATCTTCCATTCTTTGGGAACTAGGTCTGTCAGTTAGTCAGAGGATATTAGAATCATGCAGTTGCAGAAATCTGGCACTGGCAGAAACTCAGCCTGGGTGCTCTGAACTTAGTCCATGAGAGATGACAAGGAAAACACCATATCTGTCAATGGAGCTGCTGCTGGGGCGGGCTTGGGAGCGACCCCACCAAGACAGAGAGCGAGGCAGCTGCATAAGAGAATTAATTATGCCATGATTCATAGTCACTGGCTGTGCTATAAATACTTTTATGGAAGTGTTTTTCTTTTCCTTTTTCCTTTCCTTTTTTCCAAAAGGCTGTGTGGATGAGCCCAGCTTCCAGGACCTGCGCACCTGCACCTGAAATCGCAGGCTGTGAGAGCTGGAGGGGTCTTCCGAGTTTGGCCGGGGTCCTTCCCTCGCGTTTTACAGGTGAGGAAGCTGGAGCCCTTGGGGTTTGGAAACTCCCAGGAGGTCACCGAGTTAGTGTCTGGCAGGCTGGAAGCCAGGTCGGTTGAGTCGCAGAGCAAAGTGCATTTTACCCCCTCTTGTCATTTTCCCAGTGTGGGCAAAGGATGGTCCCTGGACGGGGCATGTTTTCTCAGTCAGGCCTCAGCCCTGGAACCCAGGGCAGCCAGAGGCCCTGGAGACTGTCCACTGGTAGTTTGGATCGGCCCTTTAATGGGAAGGGATTTTGAGCTCTTCTCCTCCCGTGAGATGTCTTCCAACTCACTTTCAGAGCTGCCAGGTTCAAGCTTAGAGGATAGGTTTGTTTTTTTTTTTTTAATATAAGAAATCCAGTTCAATAAGCTCTTAGTGAATGCCGTCCATGGGTAGGGTATGGAACTGAGCGCACTGTGAATGGGGAAGTGAATGAGCTGGATGCCAGGTGTAAGCAGCTCGCAGGCGACTGTGGGACGGGCAGCCACGGGCTTCGGCAAGAAAAGTGGCGCTTCAATCAGAAACGAGAAGAACAAGGCCCCAGCCTCGGCCTTTGTCAGGAGCAGGGCAGACTGAGTCTCCGGGCATTGCTCTCCCACTTAGGAGACCCGGGACGGGGAAAGCGCGCTGTGCCTCCGCATCCTCTGCAGGGTGGGCCACTTTGCAGAACCTCCATCCGAGGCTGACACCAAGATTAAGCAAGGCAACGTGTGGAAAGTGCCTGCACAGGATGAAAAGTTCTGAGCACCGTCATTACCCGCTCATGTCTAGACCGAAGAAGCAGGAGACCCAGGCGGCTCAGTGATCAAGAGCCCGCCTGCCATGCAGGACCCTCAGGAGAGGCAGGTTTGATCCCCGAGTGAGGAAGATCTCCTGGAGAAGGAAATGGCAACCCGCTCCAGGATTTTTGCCTGGAGAATCCCATGGACAGGAGGGCCTCATGGGCTACTGTCCATGGAGGTCACAAAGGAGTCAGATGAGCCTGCGCACACACAGACTGAACAGGTAACCTGAAACGGTCCATGCTGAGCTGAGTCAACAGGGAAGCTGACTGCCTGTGAGGAAGGCTCATAAGAGGCAGTAACCGGGAATGCTGGAGTGCTGTTAACAGGTGCTGAGGTGAGGGGAAGACCCTCCAAACGGGGCTATCAGGAGGAGTCCAGTGCTGAGTCAAGGATGCAGAGAACAGGGACTAACACGAACATCTGAGTCTCAGGATGCGAGAAAAGGGTGGGGGCAGAAAGACACGGGGCCAAAAAGGGAGGTTGGGACCAGATTCCAAAGCCACTGAGGGACTTCTCTGTGGTCCAGTGGTCATGAATCTACCTTCCAGTGCATTGAGTGGGGTTCAAACCCCAGCTGGGGAGCTAAGATCCAAAAAACCAAAACAGAAAACAGAAGAAATATTCTGACAAACTAAATAAAGGCTTATTAAAATGGTACACATTAAAAAAAATCTTTAAAAACATTAAAAAATGAAGCCACTCCAAGTCTTCGTGTGTCAAGGTTCCTCATGCATCATTATGAGGTTATAGTCTCTGGTTCAATGGTCCCGACGCTCAGGGAATCCCCATGAGGAAGCACTCCCCATGGATACACAGAAGGCAAAGTCATGCGTCCCTATCCATAGCCATCATTGGCGCTCTGCCCTAAAGGGCTACTTGGGATGAAAAAGGATGCTACAAAGTGGCACACTCAAAAGTTGCCTCGGGAGACACGATGGCTAAATGGAATGTGGTCACCTGATGGGATCCTGGAATAAAAAAGGACTTTAGGGGAAAACGGAAGACCCCTGAGTAAAGCATCAACTTGAGTTAATAATGAAGTAGCAATGCTGCTTCATTGATTGTGACAAACGGACGTGCCAGTGGAAGGTGGTGAAATAAGAGGACGACTGGGAGTGCGGTGCCTGGGGAGCATCTGCACTACCTCTGTCAATCCAAAATTATTCTAAAAATAAAACATTTATTTGACAAAAACATCTGAAAGGGAAAAAACTGTTCCTGGACAGACTTATATTATCCTTGTTAATTTGCTGGTTGGTCCGGTTTGCGCTTACCGGAAGAAACATTCTGAAGAGCTACGGAAGACATTCACTTTGAAATGAGGAGCATTTTAACATGGAGAAAAACACACACAAAATATTTTTAAGCGTGCCTCATCCTAGCAAACTACTGAGTCCTCCCTTGATACTTTTTTTAGAAGATTCCTTTATTTAACTGCTCTTGATTGCAACCAGTTCTGTTGGCTCTATCACGTTGCTTTTAATAGCACTTCTAGTAAACAGAACTACAGAGAAAAATCTTTTTGGGTACAAGTCACTTGTCAGCCATACAGATGAGCCACTTTTCCTTGTACTCCGGCCTGGGGAACAGGCACAGGAAGGGGCCCGTGGTTGAGGGTTGGGTGGGTAGACAGAAAGGGGATACAGGAGAGACACTGTTATTTTAGTAGACCGTATGTATGTATGTGCCTGACTCCTTGCTGGAGAGGGTGTGGCTCTCCAGGGTGTGGAGAGAAAGGAACCCTCCTACAGTGCTGCTGGGCACAGAAATTGGCACGGCCGCCTAGAGAACAGTACAGATGTTCCTTAAAAGATGGAAAATAGAGCTGCCATATGATCCAGCAACCCCAGTCCTGGGCGTATATCTGGAGAAAACTATACTTGGAAAAGACACATGCACCCCAGTGTTGATGGCAGCACTATTTACAGTAGCCAAGACAGGGAAGCAACCTAAATGTCCATCAGCAGAGGAATGGATAGAGAAAGTGTGGCATCCATATACAACGGAATATTACTCAGCCAGCAAAAGGGTGAAACAATGCCACTTCCCCTCCCACCTTGCTTCACCTTCTATAGTCCACCCCTCCTCATGTCTGAGATGACTTCCCCCAAAGGAACCACCCCACACAGCCTCAGGCTTCTTTTCCTAAGAAACCTCGACAAACAGCATGCTCTTTAAGATGTTTTTGGTCAAACATTTTCCTTCTGAATGGTCGATAAGGGCCACTACACACTTCATAGAGTCTCTCAGCCCTAATTTCAAGGAATAATCATAATGAATATTAACAATGACAAAGATAGTTCTTTAAAAGAGTCTACCTTATAGCACAGGACAGGTTCAGAGAGGCTGAACCTGGTAGAATGATAACAGCATTCTTACTATGATTAACCTCGTCGGAAAGATTGAACCTTGCAGAAATCCCTTGTAGAAAACTAGAATTTGACCCCCATTCTCCTGAGCTCAAAGTTCTTACCACAGATAGAGGATTTCCAAGAAGCAGAACAAAGTCCGGGTAACAAAGCTTGAGAACAAAGTATTTTCTTCTGGAAAACAACCTCAGTACCATTCGCTAACTCACTGAACCTTTCCTGATTGCACGCCCTGTGTAACACGGCAGGATGTTTAAGGTGACCTTGGCATTTTGCATATAGCTTTTGATTAGGAATGACTGTCTACTCTAGTCGAAGGGCAACAAGGTGAGTCAAAGAGCAAAGAGGTGAATACAGGGGAAACTGCACGCACGTCTAACGTGTGCCTGTGTGTGTCTTTGTGTGTGTGTCTGTGCCTCTGTGTGCATGTGAGGGAGAGGCACACAGAGAAAGAGACAGAGGGAGACAGAGACGGAGGAGAAAAGAGAGGGGTGGGCAGAGAAGGGCAGAGAGAGACTCAGAACCTCCAGCCCTAAAGCCAAAAGCCAAGCTGTAATTAGGTTGAGCGGCCCATTGTTCTGCATTTTCCAAGCTGTCACACTCCATTTGTGTGAACAGTCAAGAGCTTCCTCCAGCTGCTGGTCTGGGGCCAGCACCACAGTGAGTGTGATCATACAGGAAAGGAAATAGCTCTGCCTTTACAAGACGACGAGAAGTCGCTGCCCTGACCTCACCCCCTTTCGTACTGTGATTGTGGATGATGGTGGGTGTCTGCAAGTAACGGTGCTGTTGGATTTTCTTGCTTTATGCTTTATGTTTTTTTTTATGAAATGAGCATAGCTGAAGGCTTTCCAGGGTACAAGGTTTTGAAGCAGAAAAGCTACATTTAAGTTCTCTTAATTGCTTGACGTAACCCTGAGTAATGGGCTTCCCTGGTCGTGCTGGTGGTAAACAACCCGCCTGCCAAGGCAGGAGACATAAGAGATGCAGGTTCGATGCCTGGGTCGGGAAGAGCCCCCAGAGGAGGGCCTGGCAACCCGCTCCAGCATTCTTGCCTGGAGAAGCCCATGGACAGAGGAGCCTGGAGGGCAACAGTCCATGGGGTCACAAAGAGTTGGACAGGACTGAGTGACTTAGTACACGTAATGCACACAGCCCTGAGTAAATAATCGTAGTGTAAGTAGTTGTCCTGTAGTTGAAGTAATACTGAAAACAAATCAAAGTTTCTTGGCCATAAATGATGGGCAAGGCCTTCTGTTAAATGCACTGTATATGCCAGCTCATATAAGTTCCATCCATGACACTGGGTGATGATACTGTCGATATCACCACTGACTGGAGGATACCTTAGATGGAACGAAAGGTAAAGATATCAACTCATCTAAAGTCACACAACCAACATACAGGACACTCAGGACCCAAATCAGTCCCCATGCTCCTAACCCTTTCTACTCTGCCACCCACTGAACACTGAGCTTCATTCGCTTACCCATAAACCACAGCTGGTTCTCCTTTCTCCAGGAAGCTGCTGTTGGAGTTGGGGGTCTTTCTTTCCAGGATGGTGGAGCAGGGATCAATGATACCAGGCGTTTGATTGGAAAGTATGCCTTAAAGTCCTCAAGCATCTTTGTAACACACGGAAATGTCCATAAGAGACAAACAGATGTGGGGAACAGCAGATCATGCTCAGTACCTTACCGTACAAAAAAGATCTTCACGACCCGGATAATCACGATGGTGTGATCACCCATCTAGAGCCAGACATCCTGGAATGTGAAGTCAGGTGGGCTTTAGAAAGCATCACTACGAACAAAGCTAGTGGAGGTGATGGAATTCCAGGTGAGCTGTTTCAAATCCTGAAAGATGATGCTGTGAAAGTGCTGCACTCAATATGCCAGCAAATTAGGAAAACACAGCTGTGGCCACAGGACTGGAAAAGGTCAGTGTTCATTCCAATTCCAAAGAAAGGCAATGCAAAAGAATGCTCAAACTACCGCACAATTGCACTCATCTCACATGCTAGTAAAGTAATGCTCAAAATTCTCCAAGCCAGGCTTCAGCAATACGTGAACCATGAACTTCCTGATGTTCAAGCTGGTTTTAGAAAAGGCAGAGGAACCACAGATCAAATTGCCAACATCCACTGGATCATGGAAAAAGCAAGAGAGTTCCAGAAAAACATCTATTTCTGCTTTATTGACTATGCCAAAGCCTTTGACTGTGTGGATCACGATAAACTGTGGAAAATTCTTCAAGAGATGGGAATACCAGACCACCTGTCCTGCCTCTTGAGAAATCTGTTTGCAGGTCAGGAAGCAACAGTTAGAACTGGATGTGGAACAACAGACTGGTTCTAAATAGGAAAGGGAGTGCGTCAAGGCTGTATATTTTCACCCTGCTTATTTAACTTCTATGCAGAGTACATCATGAGAATGGCTGGACTGGAAGAAACACAAGCTGGAATCAAGATTGCCAGGAGAAATAGCAATAACCTCAGATATGCAGATGACATCACCCTTATGGCAGAAAGTGAAGAGGAACTAAAAAGCCTCTTGCTGAAAGTGAAAGAGGAGAGTGAAAAAGTTGGCTTAAAGCTCAACATTCAGAAAACGAAGATCATGGCATCCGGTCCTATCACTTCATGGGAAATAGATGGGGAAACAGTGGAAACAGTGTCAGACTTTATTTTTGGGCAGTCCAAAATCACTGCAGATGGTGACTGCAGCCATGAAATTAAAAGACGCTTACTCCTTGGAAGGAAATTATGACCAACCTAGATAGCATATTCAAAAGCAGAGACATTACTTTGCCAACTAAGGTCCATCTAGGCAAGGCTATGGTTTTTCCTGTGGTCATGTGCGGATGTGAGAGTAGGACTGTGAAGAAGGCTGAGCGCCGAAGAATTGATGCTTTTGAACTGTGGTGTTGGAGAGTCCTCTTGAGAGTCCCTTGGACTGCAAGGAGATCCAACCAGTCCATTCTGAAGGAGATCAACCCTGGGATTTCTTTGGAAGGAATGATGCTGAAGCTGAAACTCCAGTACTTTGGCCATCTCATGCAAAGAGTTGACTCATTGGAAAAGACTCTGATGCTGGGAGGGATTGGGGTCAGGAGGAGAAGGGGCCGACAGAGAATGAGCTGGCTGGATGGCATCACGGACTCGATGGACGTGAGTCTGGGTGAACTCTAGGGGTTGGTGATGGACAGGGAGGCCTGGCGTGCTGCCATTCATGGGGTCACAAGGAGTCGGACATGACTGAGTGACTGAACTGAACTGAACACTAGGGGAATGTTCACTGCCCACCCTGAACTTTCTGCTTTTTTCTGACACATCCCAATCACAGTCATGGCTCACGAGCATTAGAGCCATAACTTCTATCTATAGGGGAGACTCTCAGTAAAGTCAGATTGGTTGACAATATTGACGTGTACTCTCCTGGCTCAAGGCGTGATCAGATGATGGCAGATGACGGGGGTGTAGAGAGAGCTTGGATGCATGGCATGAGGGGTCCATAGGTGAGTGTGGGGGCTCCTGGGATTGGGGAGGGGACCACAGGTGAGAAGAGAAGGTGGGACATGCCATGGATGAGGTTGGCTCTCCCCAAGCTTCCATGTGCCAGTGAAGAATGCCAGAAAGTCCACAATATTCTAAATACAAAACAATCCTTCCAAGTTGTTAGGAAGGCTTATTTGTCAAGGTTGTATAAAATATTATATTATGGTGTGTGAGCTTGATTTATAACTTTCGAGTATTTAGATGGGGGTCTAGGGCTTCCCAGGTGGTGCTAGTGGTAAAGAACCCGCCTGCCAACGCAGGAGATGAGGGGACTCCAGTTTGATCCTTGGGTTGGGAAGATCCCCTGGAGAAGGAAATGGCAACCCGTTCCAGTATTCTTGCCTGGAGAATCCCATGGACAGAGGAACCTGGCGGGCTACACTCTATAGGATCACAAAGGGTTGGACACGACTGAGCAACTTAGCATGCACACAGAAGCACACTAGGGCCTGGAGCCCCACTCACGGAGGGCCTGTCTCGTGCACTGCTGCCAATGGCTACTTTCCAGGCTCACTCGGGGCTCTTTCCACCTGTCAGACAGCAGTGTACATGGTATCTTCTGAGAAAGGCCATCTCTGGTCACGCAGTCCTGCACAGCCTGTCCAATACGAGCTGGTCACTCTCTTTCCTCTGTTTTATCCGCAGCCCTTGCATTGTTTGCGTTCCTGTTTATGGTGCCTCCAGGCTGGAATGTCTCCTCCTCCAGAGCGAAGATCTTGTTTCACTGCTCATGACTGTAGTCCCAGTGCGCAAAACACAAGATCAGTGGTTCATAAATACTGGAATGAGGAAAGAATAATGGAACTTTGAAAGCAGTGGATAAATTGATAAATAAATAACATATATATATATATGCACTTTTATCATAGGTAACAATAATAGGGCTGTACTATGATGCTTTTTTTAATTTATTTTATATTGGACTATAATTGATGCTTTTGAACTGTGCTGTTGGAGAAGACTCTTGAGAGTCCCTTGGACTGCAAGGAGATCCAATCAGTCCTTTCTGAAGGAGATCAGCCCTGGGATTTCTTTGGAAGGAATGATGCTAAAGCTGAAACTCCAGTACTTTGGCCACCTCATGTGAAGAGCTGACTCACTGGAAAAGACTCTGATGCTGGGAGGGATTAGGGGCAGGAGGAGAAGGGGACGACAGAGGATGAGATGGCTGGATGGCATCACTGACTCGATGGGCGTGAGTCTGGGTGAATGCCAGGGAGGCCTGGCGTGCTGCGATTCATGGGGTCGCAAAGAGTCAGATACGACTGAGCGACTGGACTGAACTGAACTGATGTTTTTGTAATGTCCGTATACAATTCTCTGCTATTCCTTTTGTTTTTTGTAATTTATTTGTTTTTAATTGGAGGATAATTGATTTACAGCACTGTGCTGGCTTCTGCCACACATCTAGACGAATCAGCCATAAGCATACGTATGTCCCTTCCCTTTTGCACCTCCCTCCCAACTCCAACCCGCATCCCACCCCTCTTGGTTGTAGGTAGCCAGTCAATCACAGAGTTAACAATACAAAGCAATTATTTTGAGGATATAGCAGGAAAGAAAAGCAACAGATACAGGAATAGTTTGTCTTACGTCAAACAAAATAGTTTTACACATTTCTCTCTCAGTATCTTCTGGATCCAAGGCAAACAAACTACGGCAAAGCCAAACATGACTCCTTCTTGGGCCTATAAGGATGCCATACTTGCTACAAGTGTTACACATATGCTAATTCTTTTCTGATACTAAAATTACCGGACATGCAGATTTCAATAATGACACGGTAAGCTTCATTTTCTGAGAAAATATACACATTGTTTCAGATCTGAATACCAGTTATTTTGACCATTTCTTAATATTAAACATTATTTTAAAGGTGAAAAATTATAATATTTCATATAAATATTCCTACAAACTATATTAAGGTAAATAAATTTATTTTGAAGGAAGAGGGATTTGGGACTCAGGGAATGTTTAATCACATATTTGTTGTTGTCATTGTTGATAGGAAGTCTTCCATTTCAGCACTTTGTAAAGGGAAGATTATACATGGAGCAAACAACCTATTAATTTATTCTTGAGTCAAAATTAAAACGGGTACATAATCGCCACATCTGTAGCTCTCGTGAAACAGAGATTTGAATCTATACCATCATCATCTGTTGAAACAAAATTAACTGAGTTTCAGTAAGGACTGGGCTTTACTCTCAGTCCATTCAATACAATTAAATGCACGGGCTCCTGTACGATCCCTGAGCCCCCTTCTACCCACTTCATTCCCCTTCTTTTCTCCTTTTGAACTGCTGACCCAAGTTAGTAGCCAAACATAATAATACAGTGTTTGATCGTCTGGAAACCCAAAAAATTACAAACCAGCAACCACCAGGATGTTGGCAGAATTTCTGTGGACAGCAACCAGCATGGGACGGTTTTCTTTTGGAAATGAAGCGGTACACGAGACTGTTGATACATGAGTGAGGAAGGTAAGACCTTTTGCCAACTCCTCTCCCCCACCTCATTCTCACAACCCCTGGAGATGGAGAGACAGAATTCGTCTTTTAAAGTACTGAAGCCTTCTCTCCTTTAACTGTGAGTATTATAGTTCTCTGCTTTCATCCACTTTAAAATCCATCCTGCTTATTTTTATTAAGCACTAATGGAGTTTTATAACCATGAGCTAAGTACTATAAAGAATAAAGATATAAATGAAACACACCCTCTACATGCTTTCAAGAATAATAAACTCGAATAGCAATGTTAGGTTCGAATGTAGTGTGGAACTCTCTCCTCCCCACAATAAGATTGCTGATTAATCATATAGCTGAAGCCAAATGAAAGAAAGGGAAATTCTCAGGTTCCAGAAATAAAGAGGCAGCTCAAGCTAGAGAGATCAGTTTATAGATGGTTGCCAGAGGAACCCCAGAAACTGAATGGAGCGGCTAGCCCATGGATGATTCGTGTAGAGGAACAGGAGGGGCTGCATGGAACTCGCATCAGACTGAGAATTGAGCCTTATGTCCAGCCTGGGACTTCCCCGGTGGCTCAGATGGTAAAGAGCCTGCCTGCAATGCAGGAGAACCAGGTTCCATCCCTGGATCAGTCAGGAAGATCCCCTGGAGAAGGGAATGGCAACCCGCTCCAGCATTCTTGCCTGGAGAATCCCCACGGACAGAGGAGCCTGGAAGACTACAGTTCATGGGGTCACAAAGAGTCACCCATGAATGAGCCACTAACACATCCTGCTAGGTCTGGGCTAGACTTAAACCTTCTAGCTGGGGGGCTAACTAAGGCCTTTCGCCAGCTTGTGTATGTGGCCATGAGATGTATATCTCTGCCTGACCTCCTGTTAGTGGGAGGAGAAAACAAAGCATCTTTTGGAAGTTCCAGGCCAATACCACATATTGGCATGGAGCAAAGTTTATGTAGCTAACTATGTATGCATTGAAAACCTGAATTTCTAACCAAAAATACTCCCAGAAAGAAATCCTCAGGCTCAGATGATTTAATGATCCATTCGACTAGGTAACTATTCCGCGCTCTTATATGGGAAGATTCCGTATTGTTAAAATGTAGATTTTCTTCCCAATTGATCCACAGATTTCAATGATATCCCAATACCACCATTTTTACACCTTGGTCCAAGATGTGTGTTCCAGCACTAGAAGGAAGGGAAGAAACGGAGGAAAGCACAGGCTTCCTCCTTCCGGGAAGTTACACCACTGTTTTCACGTACATACATACCATGGGTCTGAACTTACTTAATTAGGGCACACTGACTGCAGGGATTCCCAGGCAGCTCAGTGGTGAAGAATCCGACTGCCAGAGCAGGAGACATGAGAGACACAGGTTTGATCCCTTGGTTCGGAGGATCCCCTGGAGAAGGGCAACCCACTCCTGGGAAATCCCAAAGACAGTGGAACCTGCCAGGCTCCAGTCCACGGGGTCATGAAGAGTTTGACATGGCTTAGTGATGAAGCAACAACAAACTGCAGGGAATCTTGGAAAGTTAGCTTTTTAACATTTATTTTTAGAGTTAATTTTTATTTTTTATTGGTCTAGAGTGGATTTACAATGTTCTGTTTCAGGTGATTCAGTTACACATACACGTGTATCTGTTCTTTTTCAAATTGTTCCCCATTTAGGCTATGACACGTCTTCCCTGGCGGCTCGGTCAGTAAAGACGATGCCTGCAATGTGAGAGACCTGGGTTCAGTCCCTGGGTCGGGAAGATCCCCTGGAGAAGGAAATAGCAACCCACTCCAGTATTCTTGCCTGGAGAATCCCATGGACGGAGGAGCCTCGTGGGCTAGAGTCCACGGGGTCGCAAAGAGTAGGGCACGACTGAGTGAGTAACACTTGGATTATTGAACAGAGTCCCCTGTGCTGTGCCCTAGGCCCTTGTTATCTTTTTTATATCTAGTAGTGTGTCTATGTCAATCTCAAACTCCTAATTTATCCCTCCCCTCTGCGTTTCCCCCTTGGTAATCATTGTTTGTTTTCAAAGTCTATAATCTGTTTCACAAGTCAGTTCATTTGTATCGCTTGTTAATACTCCACACACAGGGGGTACCATATGATACCTGACATTTTCTTTGTTTGATTTTCTCCACTAGGTGTGATAATCCCTAGTTTCATCCGTGTCCCTGCAAATGGTATTACTTCATTCTTTTTTATGGTTGAATAATATACACCCCACATCTTCTTCAGCCCTTCCTCGGTTGATGGAGAGTTAGCTTGCTTCCAGGTCTTAGCTATTGTGAGTGGTGCTGCTGTGAACGTTGAAGTGCATGTATCTTTTTCAGTTATGGTCTCTGGATATGTGACTAGCAGCAGAAAGGTGTTATTTGTAGACGTGCGTAAGCCTAAAAGAGAGCTGACGTATGCATGGGAGTTTTACTGCTGCTGCTGCTGCTAAGTCACTTCAGTCGTGTCCGACTTTGTGCGACCCCGTAGACGGCAGCCCACCAGGCTCCCCTGTCCCTGGGATCCTCCAGGTAAGAACACTGGAGTGGGTTGCCATTTCCTTCTCCAGTGCATGAAAGTGAACAGTGAAAGGGAAGTCACTCAGTAGTATCCGACTCTTAGCGACCCCATGGACTGCAGCCCACCAGGCTCCTCCGTCCATGGGATTTTCCAGGCAAGAGTACTGGAGTGGGCTGCCATTGCCTTCTCCATGGGAGTTTTATTTCCACCAAAGAAAGAAAAAAATAAATAAAACCAGATTTGAGGTGGTTAAATTATAGTATCTGCCCTGATAAAACTGTCATTCAAACATGTATCTGTCAGACTCCAAACAGGAGCGTCCAAGTTGGTGGCCCTTACTGGCCCTTACCAGTCTTTTCTATTCAAAGTGATCTCATTTTACTAAGCCTTTTCCTTTTTTGTTGGATAGTGTATGTTTATTTTAATCTGTGTTTCATGTCCATGTACACTTAGCACACAAAAATATTTATAAGGTCAGAGAAGAGAAAAATCAAAACTGTATGATGTCTACAAAATCTCAAGTTAATTTTATGAATATTTTTCACCTCATGTAAAGCATGGACTCACTCTTTGCTAAAAAGTTTGAGTCACAGATTTAAAAGAACCCAACATAATTTTAAGGTTCTCAAGTGGTCTTTCTTAGGATAAGAAAAACTGCTAACTGGCTAAGAAGTCCACATTAAATGTAAGTAATTCAGATTTTATTATGATACTTTCATTCCTTACAGCAAAGTAAAATAGTAAGAGGCTTATGGATCTCATTTGTGTTTTTCTAAATCACTATTTAGAAAATTAAAGATGAACAAAAAGCTAAATCTGGTCAAAATTACTTCAAATGAGGAAATCCCATTCAAGGGTGAAACACTCAAGTCCTGCATAACCATGTTTTATCCTAAAATTAGAGGTTCTTCAAATTCTTGCAGGAAAGGTGTGAGAAACTCTGCTTTATTGGTGTCAACACAAAGAAATACAGTACTTCCCATACGTTATCGGGCTTTGCTTCATTGCATGTTACAAAGACTGTGTTTTTCACAGATTGAAGTCTGAGGCAGCCCTGTGCCAAGGGAGCCTGTCAGCATCATCTTTCCGAAGCATCTGCTCACTTTGCGTCTCCATATCTTATTTTGGTATTCTTGAAATATTTCACACTTTTTCATTATTAGTGTATTTGTTATAGTAATTTGTGACCAGTCATCTTTGATCTTACTCCTAGGACTTGCAGAAGGCTCAGATGATAGCGTTTTTTTGAAAGCAATAAACTAATTTTTAAGTTGGTAAAGAATCCGCCTGCAATGCAGGAGACCCTGGTTTGATTCCTAGGACAGCAAGATCCCCTGGAGAAGGGATAGGCTCCCCACTCCAGTATTCTTGGGCTTCCCTGCTGGCTCAGATGGTAAAGAATCCACCTGCAGTGCGGGAGACGTGGGCTCAATCCTGGATTGGGAAGATGCCCTGGAGGAGGGCATGGCAACCCACTCCAGATAGAGGAGCCTGGAAGGCTACAGTCCATGGGGTCACAGAGAGCTGGACACGGCTGAGTGACTAAGCACACAGTCATTTGTTTTAGACATACTGCCCTTGCACACTTAATAGACTCGATAGACGCACAGTCAAAGCATCCTTTCTATATGCACGAGAAAACCAGAGAGCCGGTACCGCTCACTTCACTGCGCCACTCACGCTGTGACCTGAAGTGGAACCTGCAGGATCTCCAGGGGTGAACAGACTCATTCATGTGGCTTTAAATGAGCACAAAATGCAACTGGAGGCTGACGATTTTGCTTGGGAGGTGATGTTCCTTAGGATAAACCGCCTTGGCTGGACAGATAGCGCTTCATTACTACACAATTACTTTTTCGGAGTTCTGGAGAGCCCCTGGCTCCAGCATGCTCAGAAGATGTTTGTCTAGTTAAATAATCGATGTCACACACTCACAGTTCTTTCCTGAGAGACAGAATGTCCTGAGCACCGTGGGGTCCCGGACCGTCCTACGAGGACGGATCATAGAGTCGTGACGATGAAAGGTGCGCAAGGTAAGTCTACTTGTTTAGTCACAAACAACGGATATCAAAATACTTTGACTTTTACATAGTCAAAGGTCTTGGAATTGAACGTTTTCTACGTTCAAGAAAACTCAATATTTAGTCTTTTCGTCATAGTCTTTACTGACTTTGGTGGTTTACCTATGACGAAAAAAAAAAAAGTAACTAAGATGAAAAGATACGAAAAGTTTAGTTGAAATTAATGATCAACTTTGTCGACTTAATCCTTCAAAAGTCATTGGTCATTTGTTCTTTCAACTTCCGTTTCTGAAAACTGAGGACTTATAATGTTTGTAGTTTAAGTCCAACGAACCACCTACTACCTAAGATAGGTAAAGTCGACTACTTGGAGGTCAGCGACTTTCTCACACAATCCTTGCGACATCTGTCACTCATCTGTAAACGGCTTAGACTACTAAGTGTCTAATTGTCTCAGCCTCATTCCTCCTGTGCGAAGCCCGTCCTCTGTCCTTCATCGATCCTCTCAGTCTCTGGTTACACTACTGTGTCTTTTAGGTGGGGTTCATGAAATAGAGTCTGACTATAAAAATTGTTCTACGTTCGGGTCACAAAGAGATGTGAAGAATCGTAGTTTAAGAGAAACCCCTTGTACATTCGACTTCGATACAATGACCTAAAGTTAAGGTTAAACTTTTTCTTTACGACCCCTTATTGAAACATCATTAACGTACACACGTACGCACGTACACACGATTTAGCAAAGTCAGTACAGACTGAGACGGTGGGACACCTGACATCGGGTGGTCCGAGGAGACAGGTACCCTGAGAGGCCTGTTCTTATGACCTCACCCAACGGTAAAGGAGGAGGTCCCCTGGAAGCACTGAGTCCCTAGTTTGGGTGCAGAGAAGGTAGAGGACTTGACCATCTACCCAAGAAATAGTGATCACGGTGGACCCTTCTGGTACACATACATACACATTTATGTATGTGAACAACAAGTCAACGATTCAACACAAATTGAGAAACGTTGAGGTACCTGACATCGGACCGGTCCGAGGACACAGGTACCCTAAAGGGTCCGTTCTTATGACCTCACCCAACGGTAAAGAACAACTAATTCCGTAGTCAAATTAACGCACCTACATTGTACCAAACAAATAGGTCGGTGACTTACCTTTGGTAGACCGGACATGGGTCCTAAACCTCTAACACTTTTTTTCACACGGTCGGTAAGCGATATCCAAGAAGTCATGTGGGGTTTAAATTACAAAGAACCCATTTGTAGCTCCCAATTTTACCGACCCAGTATACCGTTTACATACAAATTTTGTTTAACAGTTTAATAAATGGTTTCAAGACACTAGTCTCCAAACTCCTCTCGGAGAGGTATCAAGCTCCCTTTTTAGTCAGATAATACATCCTTTCATTTACCGTGGGGTGAGGTCATGAGAACGGACCTTTTAGGGTACCTACCTCCTCGGACCGTCCGACGTCTGAAACCCCAGTGATTCTCAGCCTTTGCTGACTGAAGTCTTTCACTTTTCACTTTCATGTATTGGAGAAGGCAATGGCACCCCACTCCAGTACTCTTGCCTGGAGAATCCCAGGGACGGGGGAACCTGGTGGGCTGCCGTCTATGGGGTCGCACAGAGTCGGACACGACTGAAGCGACTTAGCAGCAGCAGCAAACACAACTGTGTTTCTGCTCATGGTGGCACCCTCTTACTACAGGAAGCGTAGTGATATTCAAAATGAGAACGGTTTAGTATTGCAAGCAAGTGGGATGATTTGCAGTGCCAAACCCAATCACAGGGCATCGAGAGCATTTACATTTGCATCTCAAACAATTCGCCTCCCACCACCTTGTCAATGCCACATGCTGACCGTTCAGTTCTTTCTCTTCTAAGGCCTATCTCAATCAAGCCTTTTTCTCCCAGCTTTGAACTCCTAAGGGAAAAGAGAAAGATAAAATCTGTGGGTTACTTTTGCAACAAGTTATGTTCTTTCTCAATGAATTTTCCATGACATCTGTTTAGGAAAATCTCAGAATACACCAAAATGAGATAATGATGGGGTTTTATATTTATCAAAGGCTGCCTTACCCCCACACACAAATAAGCTAAGTCCCCATTGCATGGAAGGACACTTTTGTATGCCCAGAGGCAGAGTCCATGAAAGGGAAATTAAGAAGAAGGGGGAACTGGTTCTAACGGGTAAGACCTCCCTGAATCCAGCCGCAAAGCTGGAGGCGTCTGAACTTGGCGGCGCTGACGGTTTTGTCGATGCGGTCTCCCTTTTGCTTTTGGGATTGACTCATCTTACTGCTTCTGCTTCCAGGTTGGACTTGAAAATAAATGTTCAAGTTCTTGATGACTCAGAAAGATGAGAGCCTCCTTTTGAACGTTTCACAGTCGGTCCCAAGTAGTAGCTGATTCAGAGGCAGCACAGCTCCATCAGTGACGGGCTGCTCCAGGCAAGCTCCTTAGGCACGCCTGCTTTAAGGCGAGAGCGCACTCTGAGAATACAAGCACTCTGATCTGATATCTGCTTTTCTCTCTTAGCATCTTCAGAGGCCATGCAATTTATTATTGTGACTATTAAGAGGGATAAAACCCATTTCCTTGTTCATGGTCACCATAGCAAGAAATTATTGGATCTTATGCCAACAAAGGTCCAAATAGTCAAAGCTATGGTCTTTCCAGTAGTCATGGATGGATGTGAGAGTTGGACTGTAACTAAGGTTGAGAGCTGAAGAACTGATGTTTTCTAACTATGGTGTTGGAGACGACTCTTGAGAGTCCCTTGGACAGCAAGGAGATCAAACCAGCCCATCCTAAAGGAGATCATGCCTGAATATTCAATTGCGCTGAATATATCAGAAGGGCTGATGCTGAAGCTGAAGCTCCAGTACTTTGGCCACCTGATGTGAAGAGTCAACTCGCTGGAAAAGACCCTGATGCTGGGAAAGATTGAGGGGCAGGAGGAGAAGGAAAAACAGAGGATAAGGCGGTTGAATGGCATTCCTGACTCAATGGCCATGAGTTGAGCAAACTCCAGGCGATGCTGAAGGACAGGGAAGCCTGGCATGCTGCAGTTCCAGAGGGTCACAAAGAGTCGGACATGACTTACCAGCTGCATGATAACAACAATTTTAACTCTAAGTTCTGTGGAAATGCATGTTTATAGCAGTGGCCACTGGAAATATTTTGAGCCATTTGCATGTATCTGTTGCACCCCTGTTAAAGAAGAAAATACACCTGAGATTAACCTCAGACTGTATTTTTGCTTAACTCCTCTTGACAATAAAGTGTTTATCAATAGTGCTTATGTGTCAGTCCCAATCTGATACCATGGATAAAATAGATAATTTATGAGAACCTGCTGTATAGCCCAAGGAACTCTGTTCAATGCACGGTGGTGGCCTGATGGGAAGGGAGTCCAAAAGGGCAGGATATATGTTTATGTATGGCTGATCTGGGCTTCCATGATGGCTGAGTGGTAAAGAACCAGCCCACCAAAGCAGAAGACGTGGGTTCCATCCCTGGGCCGAGAAGATCCTCTGGAGATGGAAAAAGCAACCCACTCCAGTATTCTTGCCTGGGAAATCACATGGACAGAGGAACTTGGTGGGCTACAGTTCTGGGGGTTGCAAAGAGACGGACACAACTGAGTAACTGAACAGTAACAACAAACGGCTGACTCATTTCGTTGCGTGTCAGAAGCTAACACGACATTGTAGAGCAACTATTCTCCAATAAAAAAATTAATTAAAAATGAACAAACAAATCCACGATGTCTGTGAAGCGGCCCAGAGTCAGGTCCTTGCTCCTTTGAACCTCAGACTGCATGTCTATAAAGGAGCTCGGATTTGTATCCTCGACACGGTGTGTCCTACTTTTACAGCAGCACAGGAAGTAAGCGGTGAGAAAAGGGGCTGTGAGTTGGCCAACAAACAAACAAGATGATTCCACGTCTAGAAATGGGTTTTACCCTCCAAGGCCCCATGTCCGTCCAGGATATCTTGTGTCTGTAAATGTCAAAACTAATAGGAGAAAAGAATGCAGACAAAGCCCAGAAATCTGGCCACTGCTTATTTCCTATTTTCAGCTAAGATAACTCATATCGGCATGATCAAAACAGATGTTTGAGAAATCTCAGCAATCTCTCATCGATCAGACACCACTGAGCAAATATTAACCCCCAAAATACGATGAGATAGCCCTATACACCATCAGAGCCATAATAAGACTCCGAAATTATTGGTTTAATCCTTGATCACTTCCCAGTTTCCCTTCACAAGGCAATATAGAATGTTCAGCCAGATTTCCTTCAAATCATCTTTAAAAATCAAACTTTTCACATTGCCTCAAGTGTCTATCCTACTATCTCACATATTTTTACTTAGATTATAGCATGCTTAATTTTTTTTTTACATTTTCAGTTCACTTCAGTTCAGTCGCTCAGTTGTGTCCGACTCTTTGTGACCCCATGAATTACAGCATGCCGGGCTTCCCTGTCCATCACCAACTCCTGGAGTTCACCCAAACTCTTGTCCATTGAGTTTATGATGCCATCCAGCCATCTCATCCTCTGTTGTCCCCTTCTCCTCCTGCCCCCAATCCCTCCCAGCATCAGAGTCTTTTCCAATGAGTCAGCTCTTCGCATGAGGTGGCCAAAGTACAGGAGTTTCAGCTGTAGCATCATTCCTTCCAAAGAAATCCCAGGACTGATCTCCTTTAGGATGGACTGGTTGGATCTCCTTGCAGTCCAAGGGACTCTCAGGAGTCTTCTCCAACACCACGGTTCAAAAGCATCAATTTTTTGGCACTCAGCTTTCTTCACAGTCCAACTTTCACATCTATACATGACCACTGGAAAAACCTTAGCCTTGACTAGACAGACCTTTGTTGGCAAAGTAATGTCTCTGCTTTTTAATATGCTATCTAGGTTGGTCATAACTTTCCTTCCAAGGAGTAAGCATCTTCTAATTTCATGGCTGCAATCACCATCTGCAGTGATTTTGGAGCCCCTCCAAATAAAATCTGACACTATTTCCACTGTTTCCCCATCTATTTCCCATGAAGTGATGGGACCAGATGCCATGATCTTCGTTTTCTGAATGTTGAGCTTTAAGCCAACTTTTTCACTCTCCAATTTCACTTTCACTAAGAGGCTTTTAAGTTCCTCTTCACTTTCTGCCATAAGGGTTGTGTCATCTGCATATCTGAGGTTATTGATATTCCTCCCAGCAATCTTGATTCCAGCTTGTGCTTCTTCCAGCCCAGCGTTTCTCATGATGTGCTCTGCATATAAGCTAAATAAGCAGGGTGACAATATACAGCCTTGACATTTTACATTTTAGCTTTATCCAGTATTCATATTTATTTTGTCTTTTTTAAGCATGCTATGATATTTCTTTAATACGATGTCCTTTGCTCCTGCACTGTTGCTTTTTCCACCAAAGACACATGTGGACTCTGACGTCAGTGAACACAGAAGTGAGCGCTGTCTGTCGCGTTTATACACCTTGCTCCCAGGTCGCCCCCTCTCTGTTTACTGGATAAGAGTAAGGGAGAAATTCTATAAAAAGCAATGTCCTTATCTTTTCTGGAATAAACAATCAATCATTTCAAGCCTCTCAGAGGATTTTCCAGGAAACATGAGCCATTATATTGACGCTCCTCAAGCTCCTCAAGAACTCGGCAAGGCAAGGATTTCCTCGGTGGTCCAGTGGTTAAGACTGCCTTCCAGTGCAGCAAGTGAGGGCTCGATCCCTGGCTTGGGAGCTGAGATCCCACATGCTTTGTGGCCAAAAACTCAGAACATAAAACAGAAGCAACATTGCAATAAATTCAATAAAAACTTTAAAAAAGAGAGAAAGTTTATAGAACTCTACAAGGTAGAGGAAGCCCCTCAAGATCTATTGAATAGGAAAAATAACACACTTACTGGTAAAGGATCTTTTTTCTCAATCATTCAACAAGCTTTTGATTGCCCTTTATGCACAAACCCCTGTGTTTATGAAACTTAAATTCCTTGGGGGATATATTTGCCAGAGATTCTGCACATTTGATTTGTGGTAATTTGAGGAAGATTTAATGGAGGAATTATTAGCAAAGTTGTGGGGAGAGGTCAGAGAAATCACACACACACACACACACATGCACACACACACACACAAGTACACACAAACAGGGCAGTCAGCACCCCCAGGGCTAGTAACACCCAAGCTGTAATCAGTGGCTCAGGAGATGGGAAGAGAGCATTTCCCGAGTCCTGACAGGAGGCTCCTTGGGAGACAGGAGGAGGGGACAGTGTGGGGGTGGGGCCGCGGGGGCAGGGACAAGGGCAGCCTAAGAGAGGGGGACACAGGACAGAGAGGTGACCCAGCCCTCCTCTCTTCACCCCCACTGTGGCCTCCCAAGGCTGAGCCCAAAGGAAATTCAAAGGACCTGAAAGCATCTGTAATGTTCAGCCTCCCAGAGCCCGCAGCAAGGTGGAGGATGATGGAGAAGGACTCTAGGGGGGATATCACAAGGTTGCTGGTCCCAGGGGCAACACTCAATGACCCAAGTTCACTGAGATAAAGATGACCTCTGGGACACCCCTGGTGGTCCAGTGGCTGAGACTCTGTGCTCCCAACGCAGGGGGCCCGGTTCCATTCCTGCTCAAGGAACTGGATCCCACATGACTCAGCTAAAGACTCGACATGCCACAACCAAGACAGCAAATGAACAATATTTTTTAAAAGAAAATCTTCATCTTGTTTTAGAGAAGACTAAGAGAGGCTGCACACCCAGCTCTGGCTGAGAAGTAGAATATTCTGACTATTTTGTACTTTGCGGGGAGGTGACACAGTCTATTTTTGTATAGACTACTATCAGTTCAGTTCAGTTCAGTCACTCAGTCGTGTCCAACTCTTTGCGACCCCATGAATCGCAGCACGCCAGGCCTCCCTGTCCATCATCAACTCCCGCAGTTCACTCAGACTCACATCCATCGAGTCAGTGATGCCATCCAGCCATCTCATCCTCTGTCGTCCCCTTCTCCTCCTGACCCCAATCCCTCCCAGCATCAGAGTCTTTTCCAATGAGTCAACTCTTCTCATGAGGTGACCAAAGTACTGGAGTTTCAGCTTTAGCATCAGTCCTTCCAAAGAAATCCCAGGGCTGATCTCCTTCAGAATGGACTGGTTGGATCTCCCTGCAGTCCAAGGGACTCTCAAGAGTCTTCTCCAACACCACAGTTCAAAAGCATCAATTCTAATAAAAACACACACACACAAAAAAAAAAAAACAAAAGCATCAATTCTTCGGTGCTCAGCCTTCTTCACAGTCCAGCTCTCACATCCATACATGACCACAGGAAAAACCATAGCCTTGACTAGATGAACCTTAGTCAGCAAAGTAATGTCTCTGCTTTTGAATATACTATCTAAGTTGGTCATAACTTTTCTTCCAAGGAGTAAGTGTCTTTTAATTTCATGGCTGCAGTCACCATCTGCAGTGATTTTGGAGCCCCTCAAAATAAAGTCTGACACTGTTTTCACTGTTTCCCCATCTATTTCCCATGAAGTGATGGGACCGGATGCCATGATCTTCGTTTTCTGAATGTTGAGCTTTAAGCCAACTTGTAACTAACAATTTGTTAGTTTCTGCAGCTGGGTCTGCTTGAAAGTTTGGGAAGTCAATACCTAAATTCTGTAGTCTACAAACTGAAGAAATGCTCTGATGTGTATATTTAACACAGAGACCTAAAAATGAAGCGTTTGGTGGATAGAGGCTAAGGCAGACACATGACCCCTGCTCTCAGGTATTCGTGCCTTTAAGAGACCCTCTCCCCTTGAGGATGGTGGTAGCTGTGACTTGCCTCTACTCACAGAAACTGCAGAGGACTGCTCTCTCCTGTGATGATGCTCACCACGTGACAAAGGTGATGTCGTCACTGCCATGATCACATTATATGAAATCGCTCTGCTAGCAAGCAGTCTCATGCTAAAGACTGTCTTCTGCCAGGTTGAGGGAAAAAGCTGTTGGGTAAAAGCCTGATGTGGGTACCAGATGACACAGAGCTCTGGCAATCCTTAGAGCTGTGAGCAGCCCCGGGTCAACAGACAGCAAGAAGCAAAGGCCTCTGTTCTACAGCCACAGAGAGATGAATTCTGCCGGCACACTGACTGGTTTGGGTAACAGATTCACCCCAGTCAAGCCTCCACGTGAGATCCCAGCTCCGACCAACACCTTGATGGTAACTTTCCAGACAATCCAGCTAAACCAAGCCCAGATTCCTCACCACGGAACCTGTTAGATAACAAATGTGTGTTGCTTAAAGGCATAAAATTGTTGGTGACTCTGAAGGAGATCAACCCTGGGATTTCTTTGGAAGGAATGATGCTGAAGCTGAAACTCCAGTACTTTGGCCACCTCATGCGAAGAGTTGCCTCATTGGAAAAGACTCTGATGCTGGGAGGGATTGAGGTCAGGAGGAGAAGGGGACGACAGAGGATGAGATGGCTGGATGGCATCACTGACTCGATGGACATGAGTCTGAGTGAACTCCGAGAGATGTAATGAACAGGGAGGCCTGGCGTGCTGCGATTCATGGGGTTGCAAACAGTCGGACACGACTGAGCGACTGAACTGAACTGAACTGAACTGGGGCTTCCCTGATGGCTCAGCAGGTAAAAACTCTGCCTGCAACGCAGGACACACAGGAGACATGGGTTTGATCCTTGATTCGGGAATATCCCCTGGAGGAGGGCATGGCAACCCACTCCAGTATTCTTGCCTGGAGAATCCCATGGACGGAGGAGCCTGGTGGGTTACAGTACAGAGGGTTGCAAAGAGTCAGACACGACGAGGGACTAAGCTTGCACATGTCACTTGTTATGAAGTCATAGAAAATGAATACAAATAGGTATTTAATTTTTCCATATTGTGTTATTTAATAACTCTTTAGAATATTCTCCCAAACTCCCTGCAACATGGGTCTTATGGCTCAGTCATTATTTTAGTCAACAAGCAGGGTATCCCCCACGCAGGTGGCTCAGTGGTAAAGAATTCGCCCGCTAATGCAGATGACACCACCCTTATGGCAGAAAGTGAAGAGGAGCTAAAAAGCCTCTTGGTGAAAGTGAAAGAGGAGAGCAAAAAAGTTGGCCTAAAGGTCAACATTCAGAAAACGAAGATTATGGCATCCGGTCCCATCACTTCATGGGAAATAGATGGGGAAACAGTGGAAACAGTGTCAGACTTTATTTTGGGGGGCTCCAGAATCACTGCAGATGGTGACTGTGGCCATGAAATTAAAAGACGCTTACTCCTTGGAAGGAAAGTTATGACCAACCTAGATAGTATATTCAAAAGCAGAGACATTACTTTGCCGACTAAGGTCCGTCTAGTCAAGGCTATGGTTTTTCCTGTGGTCATGTATGGATGTGAGAGCTGGACTGTGAAGAAGGCTGAACACCAAAGAATTGATGCTTTTGAACTGTGGTGTTGGAGAAGACTCTTGAGAGTCCCTTGGACTGCAGGGAGATCCAACCAGTCCATTCTGAAGGAGATCAGCCCTGGGATTTCTTTGGAAGGACTGATGCTAAAGCCGAAATTCCAGTACTTTGGCCACCTCATGTGAAGAGTTGACTCACTGGATAAATCTCTGATGCTGCGAGGGATTGGGGTCAGGAGGAGAAGGGGATGACAGAGGATGAGATGGCTGGATGGCATCACAGACTCGATGGACATGAGTCTGATTGAACTCTGGGAGATGGTAATGGACAGGGAGGCCTGGCGTGCTGTGATTCATGGGGTTGCAAACAGTCGGAGACGACTGAGCGACTGAACTGAACTGAATGCAGGGGCCACAGGAGATACGAGTTTGATCCCTGAGTTGGAAGGCTCCCTGGAGAAGGGAATGGCGACCTACTCCAGGATTCTTGCCTGGCAAGTCTCATGGGCAGAGGAGCCTGGAGGGCTACAGTCTGTGGGGTCACAAAGAGTCAGACACAATTGAGCACGGCACATGCCACCTTACACAGGACTGACTGTTTACAAACTCGCCCCATAAATATTAAGTCAATGGTTCATTGAGATCAGCTGTGAGGACGAATCTCAGGTAAGAGAGGGGACACTGGGCACTGAGTCTGTGAGGTCTGAAGGAGCTCACCCAGGGACAGCCAGCTAGTTGGGGACAGATTTCGGCTTTTGTCTCAGGACTTTGACCACTAGCCCCAGGCTATTCCGTCTGCCAACCTGCCTGCCTTAGTTTAGTCTTAGACAATGAAAGCACAGTGGCCAATGAGCACACTTTCTCCCTTTACGAGGTGTATTTATTCTGTCCCCTATAATGGCAAAACACTTTCCGTTTACCTTAGAAATGCATATGTGACTGGCCCCAGATTAAAAATACATACTAGTAGAAAAAAGCCCCACGGAGGGCCTTCCCTAGTGGCTCAGTGGTGAGATTCCTGCTCTCTCAGTGCTGCGGCCTGGGTTGGACCCTCCAAGGCACAACTGAAGATCCTCACACCACGCTGGGGATGAAGACTCCAAACGCCGCCACCAAGACCAACACAGCCAAGTAAATATCTTAAAAAATCCCACGGAAGTGGATTCACGTCTCCTCCCGACTGATTACAGCTGTGATTCAACCCTGCATCCTTATCTAAAATCAGGTTTCGAATTGCAGATATGAGTGTTATTATCATCAGCAGCAAGGGTGTAACGCCAACATTTAAAAACATCTTTTACAAAGTCTAACCCAGGCTTAAAATGGCAATTCCTTCAATGACTGGAAGGAAAAGGGGACTTTGGCAAAACACTTCATGATTAAGGCCCAAACTCTAAATCTTATTAGGACCAAAGCAGATGGCAATATTAGCTAATAGATTTTAAAAAAAAAAACTGTCCTCTGTTGAACGAAATATTTGGAAGTGATGCGAAGCACTCACAACTTACCTCTTTGTGAATGGTCAGTGGTGGAAGTCTAGCTGTGAGGTCTGTTGCAAGTTTATTCCAAAGGCCAGTAATGAGGCACACACGGCAACCTCTTTTGAGGTGGAGCAGAACGCTGTCTGCAGTGGAGATCAAAGGCATCGACGCGGGCGCCTGTAATAAGAGAAATGATGGTTCGGGCAGTCCCACCCAGTATCTCCCATTAGGCAACATGAGCAGGGGTCATCAGCATGCTCTCCAAGTCACTCTGCTTAAACCCATCCGTATCACTGGAGCTGTGGGAGCCTGAGAAGCATTTTATAACAAATAAAGGACTGTTTCACGTGGGTCAAACATTTAATAAGCTTCTAGAAAATATCCTGCTTTCCTTCAGCTCAGAACCTGGCCCAGGATGAGAGGGTTTTTCTTGATTGTCGGTTGCTTATTTTTCTGAACCTACATTTTAAAGGACAGCAGGTTTGAAAACAAATGTGATTCAACCTTGGAAGACTCTCGCTATGTGTCTGCATGTCTTTTATCAGGGCCCTTGATTAGAAGAAAAAGAGAAAGGAGTCCTTTTCCTTCCATCTCGCCCTGTTATTATGCTCATTGCGAATCTTGCCCTTTTTTTCCGCCAATTAGGACCCGTTCCAGTATGGCGGGGCCTCCAGAATTACGAGGCTGCTTCAGAGGAGACTCTTTCCAGAAGCTGCTTGGTTTGAAATTCCATCCCCCACTGCCCTTTAAAAAAAATAAAAGAAAGAAAGAAAGAAAGAAAACACAGTTCCAGTGAATTCCCAAGCATTTATATTTGGAGTTTGTATGACTGAAGAATTTATTGTCAGGAGAAAATGAGAATGGTTGTATTTTTTCACCCTTACCTAAAAAAACAGGCTCCCTGTTGCATCTCTGAAGGACTTAGACCCTGTTGGTTGTCCTACAGAGAAGCCCCCCTATCACAGCTTCAGTTCGGGAGGGTGAAGCAGAGCTGGGCCGTCGGGACTGGGCTTCTAAACCTGAGTCCACCACTTACGAGCTCTATAGGCTTCAATAGAGTAAGGAATTGCTTTAAGTCTACTTCCTAATCTGTACCAGACTCATAAATAACCACAGCTTATTGATGCAATGGAAAGGGTTGAATGGATAGTCTGCAAGATCCCACCTCACCATCTGGAGCATGGGGAGTCATTTAAAAATGCTCTTATTTCAAGACTGATCATAGTATAATTTCCTCTGCTTGCTTTTTTCAGTTAGCTCTTCCATCAGTTTGGTTTGTCCTCAGTCATGTTTGATTAGCTCCATGCCACACATACGGGTCTTCTATTTACATAGAACCAAACATCTGAAGAGCTGAAAAAGCCCCCATTTATTCCAGTCTCAGGTTTATCTGTATTGATCTCACTGTATTTAATTTCTGATAGAATTGCTGTCAGAGCAGTGATGCGGCATGCAGCTTTGTTCATTCTCAGTGTCTCTGTTAAGCACGTGGGTCATAAAGCTTTCAGTGCATGCGTGCTCATGAAATGGAAAAATAACAGAAAAGTTAACACTTTTAATAATTATGGCAACCAGTGTGTTAAATCATTCATTAAAAGTTCAGTTCAGTCATGTCAGATTCTGCGACCCATGAACTGCAGCACGCCAGGCCTCCCTGTCCATCACCAACTCCCAGAGTCCACCCAGACCCATGTCCATTGAGTCAGTGATGCCAACCAACCATCTCATCCTGTCACCCCCTTCTCCTCCTGCCCTCAATCTTTCCCAGCATCACGATCTTTTCAAATGAGTCAGCTCTTCGCATCACGTGGCCAAAGTATTGGAATTTCAGCTTCAACATCAGTCCTTCCAATGAACACCCAGGACTGATCCTTTAGGATGGACTGGTTGGATCTCCTTGCAGTCCAAAGGACTCTCAAGAGTCTTCTCCAACATCACAGTTCAAAAGCATCGATTCTTTGGCGCTCAGCTTTCTTTATAATCCAGCTCTCACATACATACATGATTACTGGAAAAATCATAGCCTTGACTAGACAGACCTTTGTTAGCAAAGTAATGTCTCTGCTTTTTAATATGTTGTCTAGGTCGCTCATAACTTTCCTTCCAAGGAGTAAGCGTCTTCTGATTTCATGGCTGCAATCACCATCTGCAGTGATTTTGGAGCCCCCAAAAATAAAGTCAGCCATTGTTTCCACTGTTTCCCCATCTATTTCCCATGAAGTGATGGGACCGGATGCCATGATCTTCGTTTTCTGAATGTTGAGCTTTAAGCCAACTTTTTCACTCTCCTCTTTCACTTTCAGCAAGAGGCTTTTGAGTTCCTCTTCACTTTCTGCCATAAGGCTGGTGTCATCTGCATATCTGAGGTTACTGATATTCCTCCCAGCAATCTTGATTCCAGCTTGTGCTTCTTCCAGCCCAGTGTTTCTCATGATGTACTCTGCATATAAGTTAAATAAGCAGGGTGACAATATACAGCCTTGATGTACTCCTTTCCCAATTTGGAACCAGTCTGTTGTTCCATGTCCAGCTCTAACTGTTGCTTCCTGACCTGCATATAGGTTTCTCAAGAGGCAGGTTAGGTGGTCTGGTATTCCCATCTCTTTCATAATCATTTACATTTAAATTCCCCAGCCTTTAAAAAAAATGTATTACTCAAAGATCAGCAAATTGGCAACCTGAGGATATTTTTGCAAGTGGCATTGCAGTTTAGGGAAACTGACATCTCTATAACATTGTATCTTCTAATGAATGCACTTTTTATAGCTTTCCACTCATTTAAAGGGCTTCCCTAGTGGCTCAGATGGTAAAGAATCTGCCAACAATGCAGACTCCATCCCTGGAATGGAAAGATCCTCTGGAGAAGGGAATGGCTACCCACTTCAGTATATTCGCCTGAATACCCCATGGAGAGAGGAGCCTGGTGGGCTAGAGTCCATGGTGTCACAAAGAGCTGGACACGACTGAGCACACATCCACACACACGGGATGGAGCCCAGCTTTTAAGAGAGCATCTACCTGAGAGCTTTGGCACAAATTTCAGTGCTTTCTGGGAAACACATAATCAGAAACATGGAGAGAAGGTGCGATAATTTTATCAGATGGCTATTTTCAAGGTTATCAGTCTCCCAAATCATGCAAATCTGAAAGGAGTTTCAATTTGTGGAGAGTTCAGTAGAGACAAAATTTAGAAACATCTAGTTCAGTAAGTCAATTCTCCTGAATTTAGAAAACCCAAATAATTAATCTGTGGGCTGACTTCTATGCTCACATATTTATCTATTGCAACTGTAAATTGAATATAACACTGGAGAGATTACAAAGAAGGCAGCTTGCCCAGAGAAAGGTGTTATGTTAAGTCAATGTTCTTTCTTCGATTGAAACTTGGTCCATGCTCCGAGTAAAGCACCAAGGTCAACAGAGGTCATTGTGAGACTTCTTAAAATCAGGAGAACGTCTGCATAACACACTCCTCCAAAGGGAATAATGGCTGACCTCCAGAGCCAGATTTTTGGAGGATGACTTTTTCCGACACATCATACAAGTGCAACCCCATCTTCTTACTTACCTTGAGGACCTCACTTGTCAGTCACAGCTCTGTTTTCAATATATTGCCTTCTTGACTATTTCTCTGAGCAAGTTCTCTCATCAGAATCTATATACGTATCGCATGGAAGGGAGGAAGAAGTGTTGGGAGAGGAACACGGGGTGCATGTTCCAAGGAGGCCCCGGCCTGTTAGTTCTCAGAGATCACTGCACATAAGACTGTGAAACCAGAAAGTGTGTTTCAAGGTAGTGATGTGATCCCTTCGGAAGTGAGTCCAGGAACATAATCTTCCCCATCCACAGTCTGGGATCTCTGAGGGATGGGTCAAAGGCAAGAAATGGTTTCTATCAATAATGAACAAGCAGCCCACTCATTAAAACACTTTTCAAAATACACATGTGTCTCACAAATTACAGGAGCTTTCACAGACAAGACAGTGACTTATTAGCAAACCTTCAATTTCTTTTAAAAGATCAACCAAAGCCTGTAGATAATCATATATGAACGAGACAAATTTATGTCACATAGATGGATGTAATCTGTGTCTGTACGCAGTCACTTAGGCAGGTCCAGCTCTTTGCCACCTCACAGACTGTGGCATACCAGCCTCCTTTGTCCCTGGAATTTTACAGGCAAAAATAGTGGAGTGGGTTGAAATTTCCTACTACAGGGGATCTTCCTGACCCAGGAATTGAACCCAAGTCTCAGGTCTCCTGCATTGGCAGGAAGATTCTTCACCACTGCACCCCCTGGGAAGCCTAGACAGATGCACAAAACTCAACATGTATTTATGCTGCATATGTAAACATATATATATAGCACACACCAATCTATATGTATCTATCTTTCTACCTACCTAATAGTCTACATGACATCTTAAGTCTTAAAATATTACGGATGCTTTACTTTTATCTTTTAAGACTTATAGCAACGGTTCTCAACCAAAGGCAATGTCTAGAGGCATCTTCAGCTGTTCTGACTAGTGGCAGGGTTGGGGGGGGGGCAACTGGTATCTAGTAGAGGCCAAAGATGCTAGTGAACACCCCACAACGCAGAAGACATTCCCTCCCCCAGTGACGAGCTGCTGCCGCTGCCCAGTCGCCACAGTCGCGTCCAGCTTGGTGCAGTCATGTTATGGGCTGCAGCCTGTTGGGCTCCTCTGTCCATGGGATGCTCCAGGCAAGAATCCCTCCTCCAGGGGATCGTCCCAACCCAGGGATCAAACCCAGCTCTCCTGCACTGCAGGCAGATTCTTTACCACTGAGACACCAGGGAACCCCCAGTACAGTATTCAGTTCAGTTCAGTTGCTCAGTCGTGTCCGACTCTTTGCGACCCCATGAATCACAGCATGCCAGGCCTCCCTGTCCATCACCAACTCCCGGAGTTCACTCAGACTCATGTCCATCGAGTCAGTGATGCCATCCACCATCTCATCCTCTGTCGTCCCCTTCTCCTCCTGCCCCCAATCCCTCCCAGCATCAGAGTCTTTTCCAGTGAGTCAACTCTTTGCATGAGGTGGCCAAAGTACTGGAGTTTCAGCTTTAGCATCATTCCTTCCAAAGAAATCCCAGGGCTGATCTCCTTCAGAATGGACTGGTTGGATCTCCTTGCAGTCCAAGGGACTC
>SJYG01000187.1:641339-672230 GCA_006410535.1 Litocranius walleri | reverse complement strand
CTGGAGTTTCAGCTTTAGCATCATTCCTTCCAAAGAAATCCCAGGGCTGATCTCCTTCAGAATGGACTGGTTGGATCTCCTTGCAGTCCAAGGGACTCTCAAGAGTCTTCTCCAGCACCACCGTTCAAAAGCATCAGTTCTTCGGCGCTCAGCTTTCTTCCCCAAATATCAATAGGGACAAGGTTCAGAAGATCTGGCAGAGTTACAAACTGGGCAGGCAGACCAGTGGACGCATAAGATGCCTGAGGTCTGTAACTGAGCTTCACTGGGGGAAGATAAAAACAGATATGAGCGGTTTAGAAAAGGACAGTCTTGTCACCTCACTTCTCTCGGGATCAGTCAATCCGTTCCAGTGCCCAGTGTTTTCACTGCTCCATCATAAAAGAGACGCTTGTTCATTTCCTGAATGAATGAGATCGACAAAGTTGCAAGTTGCCTCAATAATTTTCCAGAGGATCTTGGTAACTAGGACATTATACCCTGAGTCTGAGAAAAATCGGCAAACATTTCAGGAAATTTCCCTTTTTTGGCAAAACCAAAAGGCCACAAACAAATTCACTTTCAGATGGATATTTAAGGGCATATTATGAGTCTTCTGGATGTTTCTCCAAGTCTTGCTGGAGCTGCTGTGTTGAAAAACTGTAAACTTTAGTTGCAATAAAATAGACATTACTTTTAATTGTTTCCTCTCAGCATTATCACATATATGTAGATTTTTTAAAAGTGGCACAGAAAATCAGTATTTTACAGTTCCAAACAGCTTTCATTATGTCATCAGTCTATATTCTAAGGCATTTCTGTACTGAGAGAAAATATATTAGGGGAGAAACATGAGGAAAGAAAAACTAAAAACTACCAGATGTTCTGGAAACCTTGGACCAGGTCATCTGTATTCTTCATCGCTTCACTGTTTCCAGGTATTATTATCCATGTGGAAGATTAGACCAGAAGAGCTGGTCTCCAGAGCTGAAGGTCAGTGTTAACCTCACTACATCCTGGATAGCTGAACAACGAGGCTACATAAAGGACAGTTCCAGAAAGTCATGTAATTTGATTTGCTTTTCCAAAATTAAAATTTGGAAAATGCTTTTGAACTGTGGTGCTGGAGAAGACTGTTGAGAGTCCCTTGGACTGTAAGGAGAATAAACCAGTCAGTCTTAAAGGAAATCAACCCTGGATATTCATCAGAAGGACTGATGCTGAAGGTGAAGCTCCAGGACTTGGGCCACCTGATGTGAAGAGCTGACTCATTGGAAAAGACCTCGATGCTGGAAAAGATTGAGGACAGGAGGAGAAGGGGAGACAGAGGATGAGATGGTTGGATGGCATCACCGACTCAATGGACATGAGTTTGAGCAAATTCTAGGTGATAGTGAAGGACAGGGAAGCCTAGTGAGTTGCAAGTTGATGGAGTTGAAGGGGTTGGACATGACTTAGCAACTGAACAGCAATTACAAAAAAGTAAGTAGAATGCATACATCCTTATAAATTATCATTAAAAAACTGAAAACTGGGGCTACTTGACACTGTCTATCTGGGGATGCTAAAGATTTCATCAAGGACCAAATATTGCTGCGTATGATACTCAGTAAATGGGCAGTCCTCTGGCGGAGTTGATTCCTTTTGACAATTAGTTCTCTTGATGGCTTTTGGTCCTCTCCATGTACAGAATACATGTGAATTTATACTTGATAATAATAACCTTACTGCATTTTTTATTTGCTTGGCTCTGTACCAGTAGAAGTTGTCTACATAATCAGTCATCAGCTACTATAGTCACAAGGCAGTATTGGAGTAAGAATTCCATTGTAAATAGAAGATAAGAAATTTTATTGCATAAGGGATTGGAAAGTGGAGAAACTCAAGGATTCAGAACCAGGAGACCTTGCATCATGTCTTTGGTGTTTTCATTAAACATACTGCTTAGAAGGAAATGTCACGAAGTAAATACAGTAATATAGAAATATATAGTATATGGTATAAGTGTATAAGTGTATAGTAATTATAGAAATAATTGCTTATTTCTTTACCATTGTCACTTCTTTCTTTACCTTGGTTTTCTGATTAAAGGGACAGTTTGTTCCTCATTTGCATCCGAAGCAATACTGTTGTTTGTTGTTTAGTCTCCGGGTCATGTCCGACTCCTTGCGACCCCATGGGCTGGCTGTAGCCTGCGAGGTTCCTCTGTCCTGTAATTCTCCAGGCAAGAGGATACTGGAGTGGGCTGCCTTCTCCAGGCGATCTTCCTGACCCAGGGATCGATCCCACATCTCCTGCACTGCAGGCAGATTCTTTATCCCTGAGACACAAGTTTTTCTCCACCAAGTTTGTCACATTTTATGACCTTATTCTGAGGTCACACGAGTCGATGGTCCACCAGGAAGCATGATCAAAATAGCTACGCAATGTCTCTAGCTTTTTGTGACAAAGTCAACCAGTCACTAATGTCAATAAGAAAGACTAGAATTTTGGTGTGGTTATTTGTCAATTGTATCCACACTGTGAAAGGGAAGCTCTTTTAGAAATTAAGAAAGGAGAAAACAGACGTTTGGAAGGATTTAGAAACTTTGGAACAGGAAGCTGCTGCTGATCTTTACCCAGGTGTGCTTCACCCAAACTCTTCTCGTTTCTTTCTATGTCTCGGCCTCTGCCTTGTAAAACTCACTGACTCCTGGAGGAACTCACTGACTCCTGGAGGCACTGTTTCTGGCAAAGGCAGTACCTTGCGTTCGCTGGGCCTCCAATTATTTGGTGCCTCCGTGGAGTTAAGTAAGGGCCTTGTTCTTCCTCTATCCTCTCTAGAGTATTTGTGTCTGCACCATGAAAATCCTACAAAATGCTCTCCCGTTTGTGGCAATTTTGAGGATTTCAACACTTAATCTCTAACTGCTGATGGCATAGGATTATAAAATATGAAGAAGGAAATTAATTTATTTGGATTTTTTCATTATTTTTGTCTGTAGAATTTATCTTTCTACCACCCACTGAAATCTAGTTGTTTTAAAAAAATACAAAACAAAAACCTTTGAGAGTTCCCCATTATACTCTTGGTCTTATTCTTTATCAAGGAACACCCATTAGGGCAAAAGAAATGGGACTAAATGTCCTCTATGAAAGGATTCTGGAGACAAACCATTGCTTCCTTGTGTTCACATTTTTAAACACAATAATTTGTGCCATTTGAAGCAAAACTATAGTGAAAAATTTTCATTTTGTTGTCTTCTGAATGCTCAAAAGAGGCAAAGATGACCATCTGAACCAGAATCTAGCTTATCAATGCATTTCTCTATGGCTTAAAATTCTAACCAAAGCAAATTTTATCACATTGGATAAGCAAATATTAATCTCATAAATGTGCCTGATTGAAATCTAAATAAAAATTAAAAAGCTTCTAGAAAAAAATCCACCCAGCATTAATAGCTCTTAAAACATTTTTAATTTTTTCCATCTGGTCACTTCCAAGAAAAACGACTCAGCACTTCCAAGTAATGAAGAATCAAACTAGGTAAGTCCTGCTCACAGAATTTCAGAGAGACAACCCGAGGGAATAAAAACTGCTCTTAAATTTCAAGACACAAGTTTTTCTCCACCAAGTTTGGCACGTTTTGTGACCTTACTTCTGAGGTCACACAAGTTGATGGTCCACCAGAAAGCCTAATGTCAATAAGAAAGACTGGTGCTTCAGCAAGGTTATTTGGCAATCGTATGTACACTCTATCACGCTGACAAGAACCAATGTCCAAGCAGTGAAGTATTTCCCTTCTCGTGCATATTCTTTTGTACAAGTTTTATTTATTTGTTTTGGGCTGTGCTTTTTTTTTTTTTTTCCTTGCTCTGCCGGGTTTTCTCCAGCGCCTGCGCTGCATTGCGGTGCATGGGTTTCTCCTCGCGTTTGCTTCTCTGGTTGCGGGACACAGGCTCTGGCGTGCGTGTGCTCAGTAGCTGTGGCCTCCCGGCTCTAACGCACGGGCCTCCTAGGTGTGGCACTCAGGCTTGGCTGCTCCACCGCAGCGCGTGGATCTTCCCGGATCAGAGATCAGACCCACGTCTCCTGCGTGAGCAGGTGGGCTCTACCACCAAGCCACCAGGGAAACTCCTCATCCATGCGCTTCACAGAATTAAAGGCACTTCTGTTACAAGGAGAAAAACAAATGTTCCTTTTTGATTCTCTCTATGAGGAATAAACAGCAATCAGAAATGTTCCTCCAAGCGCAGGATGGAATTCTCTATCTTTGAAACCGTCTGTCCATCTCCTCTGCCCGCACACGCCACTGATGTCAGCGGTTGTCACACCTCACAGGGCATCGAGTGGACATGAAGCCAAAGGGCTCCTTCCTCTACATCCAGGGGAGTCACCAGTTTCCAACCGTATCCAGTTTAGCGTTAGTTGCCAACGGTGAAGGTTTCTCGTGGGGTTTCATAGAAAAGGAGATGACTGTGGAGTTCTGGGCAGTCGTCCCAGAGGTTACCCAGCCCTCCTCTTTCTCTGACTCTTTTCTAATGACTTATTTTCCTTCACTTTCATCAGGTCAAACTCATAGGCTATACTTTGACCTGCCAGGGAATATAGGCTATCTAAAAATATATCTGGGCTTCCCTGGAGGCTCAGATGCTAAAGAGTCTGCCTGCAATGCGGGGGACCTGGGTTTGATGCCTGGGCCAGGAAGATTCCTTGGAGAAGGGAATGGCAACCTACTCCAGTATTCTTCCCTGGAGAATTCCATGGGTGGAAGAGCCTGGCAGCTATAGTCCATGGAGTTGCAGAGTTAGACATGACTGAGTAACTAACATTCACTTTCACTTTTTTTTTTTAAATAAAAAATAAAGCTAGGAACTTCCCTGATGGCTCAGGGCTTAAGATTCTGCATTGCTAATGCGAGGGTTTGAGTTCCATCCTTGGTTGGGGACCTAAGATCCTACATCCTGGGCAGTAATGGCCAAAAAATAAAAATAAATACAATAAGAATAATAAGATAATTTTTAAAATAAAGAATAGAAACATAGCTAAAGGGTCACAATGCCCCCACTTGTGCACGTTTACAGAGTGAAATAAAATATTAGGCTTGCCTCTGTCGGTCCACATCGAACGCTTTGTTCCCACTCCCCAGGCCTCTGTGTGGTCCTTTTCTTCAAGTAGATTCATCACTCTCCAGCATCTTGGTTGGGAGAACAAGAAGAAATCTAATCACTCCTGGCAGAAATTCACACTGTAGGAAGGAATAAAACAGGAGATCAAACCTCCCAAATGGCTCTCATTGTTCTTCACAGGCACTGATTAATGAGCAAAGTTGTCACAGAAACACCCCTGACTCCACACCATCTCTTTTTTAAGCATGAAGGGGCCAACAGGCCCACTGAATCTGACCCAGGGCAGCTACTGATATGATCCTACGCTACTGCAAGCTGATTAAAAAGGCCCCAGAAGCTGATGCAGGCACACATGGCACCTAAACCCAGAGTCTCAATCTGGGATCAGATGATCGGGAGTGAAAATATTCTGTGTGGGCTTTGGAGGATGCAAACCCAGATTTCTTGCCAGACTTGTTAACCTCTTATGTCTGTCCTTCTGATTATTAAACTTGCCCATGGGAGACTCTTCCAAGAGTCATCAAAATTTTGTCAGGAACAAAAGCCACGGCAATAACTCAGTCGCTCAGGAAAGGGGTGAAGGGAGAGGAGCAAATTAGAGGGGCAGAGTCATTCACTCCATGTTAAAAAAATCTGCCCTCCTGTCATGATGGAGGGCTCACTGAATTATAAGGGGAGGAGTAACACTACAGTAGTCATGTACAGATGTGAGAATCCAAAAGGCTGAGCACCGAAGCACTGATGCTCTCAAACGGTGATGCTGGAGGAGACTCTTGAGAGTCCCTTGGACTGAAAGGAGATCCAACCAGTCCATTCTAAAGGCAATCAACCCTGAATCTTCATCGGAAGGATTGATGCTGAAGCTCCAGTACTTCAGCCACCTAATTCAAAGAGCCGACTCATTGGAAAGACCCTGACACTGATTGAGGGCAGGAGAAGTGGGTGGCAGAGGATGAGATGGTTGGACAGCATCACCGACTCAATGGACGTGAGTTTGAGCAAACTCCGGGAGATGAGGAAGGACAGGGAAGCCTGGTGTGCTGCAGCCCCTGGGGTCTCAGGGTCGGACACAACTTAGTGACTGATCAACAACAGTATGACCAAATTTTATGTTAAAGGTGAACAATGACAGCGTTATGGGCGGTACAGATAAGGTGATAAGGTGTGTGAACTACAGGGAAGGAGCCCATTGTAATAATTTAGGGGAGGCATGTCATACACACAACAAGGGCTGGAGAAATTGGAGAGATGGGAGAAACGCTAAAGGGGAAAAAATAACGAGAGAATTTAGTGATTAGATTGATGTCTTTATGACATCGTTGTAGGAACAGGAAGTAGAATACATGCAGTGCTTGTGTGACGTTAGATTGTTATTCAGGAACAGTCACTCCATTCTTGCCGAATTTCTGTGGGAGGGGTATATTTCTCCAACACACGAGTGTGTGGCTTATAATAATGAGTGGAAAGGATAGTACGCACAAATCTGAGGCTTGAGAGGCATGGTTTATTTTTTTCTCATCCTCTTTGGGATCATCCATCCCCCTTGATGACTCTCCTGTCTCATCTCCTGACCCCTGAAGATGAACACACAGCAAAACTGACCTGTGTCCAGAGCCCAAGTCCAGCTGATCCCAGCCACCCAGAGAATCCCCACCCCGCACGCTCCTGCCACACAGACACACAGATGGGAAATAAATATGTGTGCCTATGTGTCACTGAGTTCCCATTGTTGTTTTCTAGCCAAAGTTGATTGATACAGCAGAGGACCCAAATTTCAATGAGCCGTTATGCCCAACTCCATGTTACTTTAAAAAATAATTGACCACAAACTTTACCTCTTTTCTTTAAATACTAAAAGATCAAAGGAAGATAATTCTTTTTAAAAAAAAGTTTTTGATGTGGACCATTTTTTATCTTTATTGAACTTGTTGTAATATTGCTTCTATTTTACGTTTTGGTTTCTTGGCCACGAAGCACGTGAAATCTTAACTACTGGACTGCCAGGAAGTCCCAAAGGATGATAATTCTTAAACTGATACACCTGCTATGCTTTCATTTTTAATCAATTATCCCTATGTAACCATGAAGCAAGACATGTAGTCGTAAAGATCTAAACTTCCCCTCAAACATGAGAATTTAGATTTTTAACACTATTGGTTGAGCAAGTCGACTAGTTCTCGGTAGAAACAACAGCATAAAGCCATGTAAAAAGCAGGCATGCAAAAGTTAATTCTACTTAGACTTGAGGAGATTAGCTTAGGTTAATCAGTTAGATGTTTCTGGGGCATGCACGGTAAAGGTTCTAGTCCTAAACCCACTCAACAAAGACCTTTAAGATTTTTGACCTTTTCATCCATTTAAAATGCTATCGTTAGCTCTCTTCTTGGTTTGAAATAAAGCATGTAATGTTTTTATTAGTGTAAATATCCATAAATAAAAGAGCGATCATGCTTTAGAAAGAGTTTATTCGCAAACCTTCAAAAGCAGTTTACTTTCATATCCAACGTATATGCAGATTATAGTTCAGATAATGAGGACATATGATAAACTGAGATAAAATTCACTGAAAGGTTTGCCAAGATGTCTTCTCTTGTTTGCAGTAAACACACTCTAGGACGTTGTAATTCTCCCTCTTTCATCAAAGGACATTAGCTTTGGTTTATTTCTTAAGTATTTTATTGAGATCATATCATTTGACATTAATGGACTTGGGAGAAAGCTGTGTGAACATATATCAGACAGCTTATATCTGAAGTCCAAGGGAGCACTACCCAGGGATGCAGAGAGGGCTAGGGAGCACCCCTAGCTGGGATGCACAGAGTCTTTTTTAGATGATTTGTCACCATCTGGGGGGACACGACTGAGCGACTTCACCTCCACTTTTCACTTTCATGCATCTAACAACAGTATGACCAAATTTTATGTTAAAGGTGAACAATGACAGCGTTATGGGCGGTACAGATAAGGTGATAAGGTGTGTGAACTACAGGGAAGGAGCCCATTGTAATAATTTAGGGGAGGCATGTCATACACACAACAAGGGCTGGAGAAATTGGAGAGATGGGAGAAACGCTAAAGGGGAAAAAATAACGAGAGAATTTAGTGATTAGATTGATGTCTTTATGACATCGTTGTAGGAACAGGAAGTAGAATACATGCAGTGCTTGTGTGACGTTAGATTGTTATTCAGGAACAGTCACTCCATTCTTGCCGAATTTCTGTGGGAGGGGTATATTTCTCCAACACACGAGTGTGTGGCTTATAATAATGAGTGGAAAGGATAGTACGCACAAATCTGAGGCTTGAGAGGCATGGTTTATTTTTTTCTCATCCTCTTTGGGATCATCCATCCCCCTTGATGACTCTCCTGTCTCATCTCCTGACCCCTGAAGATGAACACACAGCAAAACTGACCTGTGTCCAGAGCCCAAGTCCAGCTGATCCCAGCCACCCAGAGAATCCCCACCCCGCACGCTCCTGCCACACAGACACACAGATGGGAAATAAATATGTGTGCCTATGTGTCACTGAGTTCCCATTGTTGTTTTCTAGCCAAAGTTGATTGATACAGCAGAGGACCCAAATTTCAATGAGCCGTTATGCCCAACTCCATGTTACTTTAAAAAATAATTGACCACAAACTTTACCTCTTTTCTTTAAATACTAAAAGATCAAAGGAAGATAATTCTTTTTAAAAAAAAGTTTTTGATGTGGACCATTTTTTATCTTTATTGAACTTGTTGTAATATTGCTTCTATTTTACGTTTTGGTTTCTTGGCCACGAAGCACGTGAAATCTTAACTACTGGACTGCCAGGAAGTCCCAAAGGATGATAATTCTTAAACTGATACACCTGCTATGCTTTCATTTTTAATCAATTATCCCTATGTAACCATGAAGCAAGACATGTAGTCGTAAAGATCTAAACTTCCCCTCAAACATGAGAATTTAGATTTTTAACACTATTGGTTGAGCAAGTCGACTAGTTCTCGGTAGAAACAACAGCATAAAGCCATGTAAAAAGCAGGCATGCAAAAGTTAATTCTACTTAGACTTGAGGAGATTAGCTTAGGTTAATCAGTTAGATGTTTCTGGGGCATGCACGGTAAAGGTTCTAGTCCTAAACCCACTCAACAAAGACCTTTAAGATTTTTGACCTTTTCATCCATTTAAAATGCTATCGTTAGCTCTCTTCTTGGTTTGAAATAAAGCATGTAATGTTTTTATTAGTGTAAATATCCATAAATAAAAGAGCGATCATGCTTTAGAAAGAGTTTATTCGCAAACCTTCAAAAGCAGTTTACTTTCATATCCAACGTATATGCAGATTATAGTTCAGATAATGAGGACATATGATAAACTGAGATAAAATTCACTGAAAGGTTTGCCAAGATGTCTTCTCTTGTTTGCAGTAAACACACTCTAGGACGTTGTAATTCTCCCTCTTTCATCAAAGGACATTAGCTTTGGTTTATTTCTTAAGTATTTTATTGAGATCATATCATTTGACATTAATGGACTTGGGAGAAAGCTGTGTGAACATATATCAGACAGCTTATATCTGAAGTCCAAGGGAGCACTACCCAGGGATGCAGAGAGGGCTAGGGAGCACCCCTAGCTGGGATGCACAGAGTCTTTTTTAGATGATTTGTCACCATCTGGGGGGACACGACTGAGCGACTTCACCTCCACTTTTCACTTTCATGCATCAGAGAAGGAAATGGCACCCCACTCCAGTGTTCTTGCCTGGAGAATCCCAGGGACGGGGGAGCCTGGTGGGCTGCTGTCTATGGGGTCGCACAGCGCCGGACACGACTGAAGCGACTTAGCAGCAGCAGCAGCAGCAGCAGTGGGGAACAGATGTGCCCAGGAGTCGTGTGCAAGCCTCATTCTGGTGCCCCCTCCTCTTCAGGAGCTGCCCTCAGAGTTCGCAGGCTGGCATCACCAACATACCGGTCTCCTGCTGCTCGGCTTCCTTGAGTCTGTTTTTAATTGTGGAGGTAATAAAGCATTGTTAAAGGAAGGCTGAATAAGGCGCAAGAAACACCAGCCTTCCAACCTCATGCTACTCTCATTCCTGTGCGTGCTGCTCGAGATTTGAAGAGGGCTTTCTGAGTGCGTACCTGCCAACACTCTCTCTCTCTCAGCTCATGCAAGTCTCACGACGACAGTGGCACGTATGATTCTCTGTTTAGAGAGAGACGCTGGGCCACTGACATATGAGCTTGGAAGGGGGTAGCCAAAACCAGATTCGGCTCCTCTAAGCCTATCACCTTCCTTCTTTTATGTAACAAAAGCTGAGACGGCACTAGGAAGATGGCTAAGGAAGGTTTCAGAACAACTGTCAGAAAGTCCCACAGTTTTCCACCCTGCTTTACCAGCCAGTCTCAGGTCAAGTGAGAAAACGTGGACATGTGAGGAATTTGGAAAACAAAGAAGCTGACCCTCACCTGAAACATTTAAAGGCAAGAGGGTGAATGGAAGGAACCCAGTGGGCTGAACACAGAAAAGGAAAGTGAGTCAGGATGGACCCTGGAGAGAGTGGGAGGCAGGCGCCACCTGCAGAGGACCATCCCGTGGCTTGCCTGCAAGAGTAACAGGTTGGAAGAAGACCTCCACGAGCAGCAGGACTTCAGACGGACATCACACACGGCTACCCCGGTGGGCCACTGCCCAATTCAGTGGGCACTATCACGGGTGGTCTTTGAAGAGTCTATAAACACTCTGAGACGGAAAGACCAGCATTTAACTACCTGCCTCCATTGTGGGTCACTGGACCAGTGCATCAGCTGATGACTCTTAAGACCTGATTTCTCTTCTCTGACTCCTTATCACCAAGGAGGGGCCATGGCAGCACAGTAAGGAAGGTGGAACGGAAGAATAAGGTGGACGAATGACAGAGCACCCGCCTTCTGCTCTGCAGGTTTCCAAGTCCTAAGGCAGGTGTCCAGAGAAGAAGCTTGACGCAGGGTCACACAATGAAGGGTTGGCGCTGTGTTTGTTTCTTAAACTCAGACTGGACTTCTGTATACTCAAAAATGATTTGTCCAAAAGCAAAGAAAGTAGATTCAACACAGGACTTTAATAGGCTATGTGGAAGAAAAATGTAATTTTTTCACCGTTTCACATCTCTGAACATAGCTCATTCAATCAACAAGTATGTGGAAGTTGAGGTTACATCCCCAAACATTTTTAACAGTTTACAAGTATCATCAGTGATGAAGGAAAGTTAGTTCCATGATGCCTTTCCTAGCTTTAAAAATGCCCTTTTGATGTTTACTGTAATATAGCAGGTGAAATATGACCTTAATGACAATTTTTAATTACCAACGTAAGTAAATATTCTTCATTTGCATATCTGTTATCTATATTTGCTCATATATATTAGCCACAACATTGGATAGTATATCTATTAGTTAATTATTTTGTTACGAATTTGCATGTGGCATTAACAAGAGAGACAAATTCCCTTTCAATACTCTGCAGTTTGTCTTTCCATATAAAGTAATTTTTTATGTATGAAATTTGAAAAATGTATTGAAACTCCAACGGTCAACTTTTTCAATTCTCCTCTTTGGAAATTTTTGGGGAAAAATGCCTATCTTTTCTTTATTCTTTTGTCACGGGATTTCTAACGTGTAAATGTTTGGCTGTTTCTTCCATCTGGAGTTCATTTGTATAAGGCTCAGAATCTGATAAGCGTGCGTTGAGTATAACAAGTTGGCTGGAAAAACCTGTTGTTTGTATGGATATATCAATTTCAGCAATATTGGTATTCCAGTTTAAAGCACAACAAATGTTCTCACTCTCTAGTAAAGGCTGAGGAGAATTTCATAATAAATTTTCCCTACAAAAGGAATCCAGAATTTCTCCCTTTGTAAACACGAAGCTGTCTGAGCTCTTTCCTTGCCTCTGCCCCGCCCCTCCCCACCAGAGCTGACACACCAGCCCCTGTCAGGGACCCAAACTGTTCTCCAGTCTGTCGCTGTCCAAGAAAGGCCATCACCTCTGAATCATTTTTTCCCCAAACATAAATCCTTGGGCCAACAAGGAAAAGTGGTATTTTTCCATCTCCATAATTCCTGTTATTTTAAGTCGATCCTTTAACCAAAGTGGCTTTGTGTTTCTTTTTCCTTGATAACTCACAGGTTCAAATGTAAAAATTTATTATTACAAGGAACAATTATGAGGTTCAAAGCATACTGTGTGCGTCCCATGCTTCTCCTTCTGGTACTGATATACAGAACGGAATACTTGTGGTTGTCTGTTCGCATGGAGTGGAGGGGTTCCAGCCACCGCTGGTGAGAGGCTCTGATGAAAGTCTGCCTCCGTCAGGCCCTTCGGGGGCCTAGCATCGCGGGAGGCAGCTCAGCAACAGGAGTGCGACCATTAACTGGTTCCATCCAAAGGGCAACCACGAAGGGGCGGGGGGCGCTTTGCTGATTTTCTTAGTTGGAATGTTACCCTAGATTTCAAGATCTCTTTCCTAAGACGTTGAACTAGAAAAACCACTGACCTTTTAAGACACTTTTTGTTTTTACTTCTTCTGTTTGGTCTGTTTTGCATTTCAATAACCCCTTACTCGTCAGCTTCCTTATTTAATGAAGTGCAACAGGCATCGTTAATTAACTGCCGACTTTTCCCTCACCGTCCCTGTTTACTTCTCTTATCAGACCAGGACATAATAGTTCCCTTTTTGCTGGTTCTATAGCATATATATCCCTGTAGAAGGAAATGGCAACCCACTCCAGTATTCTTGCCTGGAGAATCCCATGGACAGAGGAGCTTGACAGAGGAACTTGGAGTAGGTATTATAAAAATTTTTTATAAATGATATAAATAATAAAGAAAACAATATAAATAAGTGATATTGATGAGCCAAGAGTTCATCAAAAGAAATGTTTTGAATTTTAATAGCTCTGTAATGGATTGTAACATTGAAAAAGATTCTAGATAGTAATTCTTCACTTTTCTCTTTGTCTCTTTACAGCCTCTCTAGGTTATCTTTACATATATATATGTGGGCTTCCCAGGTGGCGCCAGTGGTAAAGAATCTGCCTCCCAATGCAGCAGAGTC
This sequence comes from Litocranius walleri, assembly GCA_006410535.1. Lineage (NCBI taxonomy): Eukaryota > Metazoa > Chordata > Mammalia > Artiodactyla > Bovidae > Litocranius > Litocranius walleri. The sequence goes on along the minus strand of SJYG01000187.1, from coordinate 659,065 downwards.
AGGAGGCCCATTTAGATCCCTGGGTCGGGACGATCCCCTGGAGAAGGGAATGGCAACCCACCCCAGTATTCTTGCCTGGGAAATCCCGTGGGGGGCTTGGCTACAGTGGGGTCCCAAAGAGTCGGACACAACTGAAGCAACGTAGAACACACAGCACACACGTACTTTTTAAAACCATTTTTATTGACGTGTAGTTAATTCACAGTGCTGTATTGGTTTCAGGTGCACAGAAAAGCGATTCAGTATGGAGAGCTGACGGATAGAAAGGCACCTAGGCAGACCCTTCCATCACAGGTTTCACAGGGTGCTGGGTATAGCTCCCTGAGCCACACGGCCTCCTTACTGGCCCAGCGGTAAAGAAGCCCCTGCCAGTGCAGGACACAGGTCTCATCCCCGGGTCGGCAAGACCCCAGAGAAGGAAATGCAACCCACTCTGGTATTCTTGCCTGGAAAATCCCATGGACAGAGGAGCCTGGAGGATCACAGTCCATGGGATCATGAAAGAGTCAGACACAACTTTGTTGTTATTCAGTTACTAAGTCATGTCCAACTCTTTGTGGCCCCATGGCCTGCAGTGCACCGGGCTTCCCTGTCCTCCACTATCTCCTGGAACCTGCTCCAACTCATGTTCACTGAGACGATGATGCCATCCAGCCATCTCATCCTCTACTGCCCCCTTCTCTTCCTCCCCCCAGTCTTTCCCAGCATCAGGGACATGAGTTAGCAACTTAAAAAATGACAATCCTAAGGTCCTTGCTGCTTGCCTATTTTATATATAGTAGTATGTATATGTTAACCCCCAATATATAAAATTTTATTATAGAAAAAGGGTTGTATTTCGGTTACATGGGTACATGTCTGCCTCCTTTTAATACTGAGACCTTTTCAAGGATGAAAATGCATCTTATTGATCTCCATTGGTCTAGCACTTTATACAATGTCTGATTACCAGGTATTATCAATTGTTGCTGTTGTTCAGTTGCTAAGTTGTGTCCGACTCTTTGTGACCCCATGGACTGCAGCATGCCAGGCTTCCCTGTCCTTCATCATCTCCTGGAGTTTGCTCAAACTCATGTCCATTGAGTCATGATGCCATCCAACAATCTCATCCAACTATCACCCCCTTCTATTCATGCCCTCAAGAATACTGGAGTGGGTGGGCTTTCCCTTCTCCAGGGGACCTTCCCAACCCAGGGATCGAACTCAGGCCTCCTACATTGCAGGCAGATTCTTTATCATCTGAGCCACCAGGGAAGCCTGTATCAATAATATATCTAATAATATATCTGGGTAAATACATGACTTCTGATCTATGATGCTTTGAACGCCTGGAGATTTTAAAGTCACTGGCTATGAATACTATCCTATTGACAGGCCTTTTGCTGCTGAATATTCAATAACTGTCGGTAACAGTTAGCATCACCCCCAAGCAACACTCTGTGACCAAGTGCAGCTGGCTTTTGCTGAACAATATACTCAATTCTGCACCCTCTGGTGATGGAGATGGCACACATGTACCAGATTCCACATCTTTTCCCACTGGAAACATACCAGAATACATGTCCTGTCACCCGTGGCAATGAGGTGTAAATACACCTCAATTGGTAAAGAATCTGCCTGCAGTGCAGGAGACCTGGGTTCAATCTCTGGGAAGATCCCTGAAGAAGGAAATGGCAACCCTCTCCAGCATTCTTGCCTGGGAAATCCCATGGGGAGCTTGGTGGGCTACAGTGGGGTCCCAAAGATTCGGACGCAACTTAGCGACTAAACCACTATAGGACTGAACTGGCTTCCCTGGTGGCTCACTGGTAAAGAATCCATCTGAAATGCAGGAGACACAGGTTTGATCCCTGGTTGGGAAGATTCCCTGGAGGAGAGCAAGGCAACCCACTCCAGTATTCTTGCCTGGAGAATCCCGTGGACAGAGGAGCTTGGTGGGCTGCAGTCCATAGGTTTGTGAAGAACTGGACACGACTGAAGTGACTTAGCATGCGTGCCTAGGACTTAGCTGCTCAACAGAAGGTGAGCAAAAACGATGTTCGCTGGTGGCTCAGTCTGAGCTACACTAGAGACTAGCTATCTGACTCAAAAAATTATTTTACCTCTCTAGCTTGGTTTTCTTTCTCCAAAATAAAAGAAACTAGATTTAGAATAATTCATCTTTCCTATCCCTGTGTTCTAAGCTGATAAAATCAAATACATTTATATTTTCATTTTCATGCAAATTAGCTCATTAATAAATGTAATTCCTTGGCATGCTTGAATTTTTCCCATTGTAGAGTTCTTATGACTAATTCTCAACTAAGAAGAAATGTGGAAAAAAGTGGGCTATGTCAGAATAACTGCTTGGGTATTAAATGGCTTTCTTCACTTCATTGTCGAGAGGTAAGAAGTGTAATAACTTTCTCTTTAGACTCTGGGAGAAATGGACCAGAGGATCTTAAATATTTGAAGTTTCATCCGCAGACAGCAGATTTAGTTGGAACTACAGGTACAGTGAGAATAGTCAAAGGGAACGCAGAAAGGCTGAAAGTGAAGGGATTAGTTGCCAAGTCCTGTCTGACTCTTTGCGACCCCGTGGACTGTAGCCCACCAGGCTCCTCTGTCCACGGATTTCCCAGGCAAGAATACTGGAATGGGTTGCCATTTTCTTCTCCAGGGGATCTTCCTGACCCAGGGATCGAACCTGGGTCTCCCACATTGCCGACAGTTTCCTTACAATTTTAGCCACTGGAGAAGTGCACAGAAAGGGTAAGTAAGTAGGTGTCCAGGGGATCTTCCTGACCCAGGGATCGAACCTGGGTCTCCCACATTGCCGACAGTTTCCTTACAATTTTAGCCACTGGAGAAGTGCACAGAAAGGGTAAGTAAGTAGGTGTCCAGGGGATCTTCCTGACCCAGGGATCGAACCTGGGTCTCCCACATTGCCGACAGTTTCCTTACAATTTTAGCCACTGGAGAAGTGCACAGAAAGGGTAAGTAAGTAGGTGTTAGTCGCCCCGTCGTGCCTGACTCCTCGAGATCCCAGGGACTGCAGCCCACCAGGCTCTTCTGTCCATGAGATTTTCCAGGCAAGGATACTGGAGTGGGTTGCCATTAAGTGTCCTGAAAAGGAAGCAGAAAATGAGTCTCTGTCACCACAGAGAGGAAGATAGGCCCTCCTGCCTTTAGCTGACTGTTACAAGATTCCGAACAGGAACTCTCTTCCACAGCTGTCGAGAGGGAATCGAAATACAACTGTGGCCAGCAGTTGCGAAGCAGCTGCTTGCTCTCCGTGTCAGTTAGACAAGAGGAGCTGGCTTGGCCCTGCAGCCCAAGGGGCTTGATGGAAAGAGAAATTACCAAAGCAGGGAAGTAATTAGATGGTGGGACAGGGAACTGTAAGAGATCACAGAGGAGAAGACGGTTAAAATTGCCTCTGCCTGCTGTGTTATCTGAAGGCAGGAAGGCAGCCCAGTTGATCTCTTACAGACTCATGTAGGGAACATTCAGATGGCAGCCTGATTTCCGGCACGTTTCTCCTCCCAGTAGGTCCTCACATAGCTGCGCACGTAACTGAGACTTTTCTAAAAGTGCCGTTTACAAGCAACTTCCCCATTCTGCTGTCAACTAACGTGACCCGAAAACGCTAGAGAAGTCAGGCTGGGTCCTGCAAGGTGAAAAATCTCTCCGCGGAAGACAAAACCTCGGATCAGGCGAGCTTTCCAATCACGTCTACAAAGTCTTCTCTTTTATCACAGTGAGCTAAGTCACTTCAGTCGTATCTGACTCTTTGCGACCCTGTGGACTATAACCCACCAGGCTCCTCTGTCCAGGGGATTCTCCAGGCGAGAATACTGGAGTGGCAGGCCCTCCTCCAGGGGATCTTCCCCACCCAGGGGTTGAACCCCCCTCTCTTGCATCGCAAGCACTGGCAAGCAGGTTCTTTACCACTAGACTAGCGCCACCTGGGAAGCCCTCTATTCCTGGTTAAAACCTACTGAGCAAGTGCACGATTAGCAGGCTCTATAGCACTCCTCAGCGTGTCTGAAGTCCAGGCCGCTACATGTACAGGGACTTTCGCCACGGGCCATGAGCACACACGACTCCTATGAAGAGCTGGCTTCAGAAGAGTCAGGTGGCTCTGCGTTTCCCGGGCTTGGCGAGCAGGCTCTCCAGCCTCACAGGATGTGCTTGCTCGCTCACTTTCTATCAAAGGAAAGCATTTTAATTCTGTCCAAACACGGACACCAAACTCCAGATTCACAGATTAAAGAAAACAGTCCTGTAAAGCAATGGGACAGACAAGTCAGGACCCTGGAAACATGCTCTTTAAACTCAGACTCCTCCAACAGGACGCCCCGTGTCACTGACCAGATTGTTAAATTGGTGTCTTGGCAGGAGCCGTTCAGGCTTCTCTAAAGATTCTCTGGATCCAGATCTCTGCGGTATGAAAACAAACAGAGTAAATATTTTCCTTGCAGTTTACATCCCAGATCTAAATATTTCCAAGCATGTCAAACTCACTTTTCTCCACCACTCCCTGCGGGCTCCGTGTAGACTTCAGCTGCCAAGGAACCCAGTTGAACTTTTCTTGGGAGGGGCTCCTTCCCGGAGGACGGGTGGAGCTGGGAGCAGCGGCCAAGAGCTGAGAGCCTGCAGCCGGCCCGCCGGGCTGGCAGAGGCCCCCGGGCAGGAGCAGGTGTGCGGTGCGATGGGGGAAGCTCTAGCCCTGCTGTTTGCTCCTTGAGCTTGAAGCCCTGCCGTTTCCCTGGTACCTGTTCGAAGAGAAGCACCAAGCACCTACCAGGGACACATGCTCTTCTTTCACTGGCTTTTCCTGTCCAAGGCATTCTGTGTGTGTGTGTGTGTGCATGCGTTAAGGCGCTTCATTCATGTCTAACTCTTTTGCAATCCCGTGGACTGTAGCCCGCCAGGCTCCTCTGTCCGTGGGATTCTCCAGGCAAGAATACCGGAGCGGGCTGCTGTGCCCTCCTCCAGGGGATCGTCCTGACCCAGGGATGGGACCCGCATATCTCACATCTCCTGCTTACAACCAGCACCACCGGGGATCCGGCTCACTTTCCAGCTTACGCTGCCACTTTAGCGGCATCTGTAAGGGAAGGAGATTCCTCTGAAGAATCAAGCAAAGGGTGCCAGTAGGCTGTGTCTCTCCGTCTCTCCTCTCTTTTTTTAAACACTTTCAGAATTGGAGTATTTTGCTTTGCAGTGTTGTTAGTTGCCTCAATATCTTTTTTTAACCTTCTATTTTACTTTAGGGCTCCCCTGGGGGCTCAGAGGTTAAAGCATCTGCCTCCAATGCAGGAGATCTGGGTTCGATCCCTGGGTCAGGAAGATCCCCTGGAGAAGGATATGGAAATCCACTCCAGTATTCTTGCCTGGAGAATCCCATGGATGGAGAAGCCTAGTAGGTTGCAGTCCACGGGGTCGCAAAGAGTCGGACACGACTGAGCGACTCCACCTTCACCTTCATTTGACATTAGAGTACAGCTGAGTTGATTAACGATGTTGTGTTAGTTTCAGGCCTCAGCAAAGTACTTCAGGGATACACATACATGTACCTCTTCTTTCTTCAAACTCTGTTCCCATTGAGGTTGTCACATTATATGCAGCAGAGTTCTGTCTGCTATACAGTAGGTCCTTGTTCCCTATCCACGTTAAATACAGCAGTGTGCACATGTCCATTCCAAACTTGTGCTTTCAATTCAGAAAGTACTGGTAGCTGAAGTTATCTTAGAAAAAGGGAACACCTGCAATTAGTTTAAGTCCCAACTCAGCGTCTCCTTAGACCACGTAGCACCTTGAGGACTTAGTCTGGAAATGTCCTGGGTACTTAGTTGCTTAGTCACTCAGTTGTGTCCGAATCTTTTGTGGCCCCAGGGACTGTGGCCCGCCAGCTCCTCTGTCCCTGGGATTCCCCAGGCAAGAACACTGGAGTGGGCTGCCGTCTCCTTCTCCAGGGGAGCTTCTCGATCCAGGGATCGAACCCGTGTCTTCTGCGTTGGCAGGTGGGTTCTTTACCACTGAGGCACCAAGGAAGCCCGAAACAGTCCTGACATAGTGGCAAAGGCAGTGTTTGAGTTTTCAAAAATTTGTTTCTTTTCTCGGTGCTGACAGCAAATTCTAAAACCGCCATAACAAGTGCAGTTTAACTGAGCTAAACCAGGAAATGATGACCGTAACACTGAAACCCTTGTCTGTGGCCTCAGAGATGTACTGCAAAGCAGAGGAAATAAATGACCCCTGCCTTTAAAGGGAGCACTTCCGTTTGTCTGGAGTTCCCCAGCACAGGCGGTCACGGGGCCGCAGCGCACAGGCCTCCTTCACTGAAGATCGGCCGCTCTTCAGCCCCTGAGAAGCCAGCCGCGCCCCCAGGGCCCACGCTCTCCCGTGTCCGGCAGCTGACCCGTGGAGAAGCAGGGTCCTGTCTGCATCTGCCCAGCCTGCGACAAGCCCAGAGCACCGCTCTAGCTCTGGGGTCCCCCAGGCCATCGTCAGGCCCACGGCAGCTCAGCGCCTTCCTCTGCCTCGTCTGCTTCCTGCTCCTTTCTCCTCGAGTGCTGATCCTCAGAGGACACCTCGATCAACACCCTGAGCTGTAATTCCGATCTCAGTATCTGCCCACCTGTGCTGGCTCATCTGTGTGAATCATTTCTACGCTTGATGCAAGAGGTCAATCAGTCAAGATTTGATAAATGGGGACAAGCAACATCCATAGGAAAAAAAATAACATTAATATCCACACCTATCTTGGCAAGAATTTATAATCTAGAAGGGGAGACAGCTTTCACAGTGTGGTGCTGGAGAAAACTCTTGAGAGTCCCTGGGAGCAAGGAGATCAAACCAGCCCATCCTAAAGGAAATCAGTCCTGAATATTCTTTGGAAGGACTGATGTTGAAGCTCCAATGCTTTGGCCACCTGATGCAAAGAGCCAACTCATTAGAAAAGACCCTGATGCTGGGAAGGATTGAAGACAAAAGGAGAAGGGGGTAGTAGAGGATGAGATGGTCAGATAGGATCACCGATTCAATGGATATGAGTTTGTGAAAACTCTGGGAGATAGTGAAGGACAGAGGAGCCTGGCAGGCTCCAGTCCATGGGTTTGCAAAGAGTCGGACGTGACTTAGCGACTGAACAACAGCAAAGAGGGGATATCATAAATACACAAAAAGATGATCTGTAATATTATATAATTGTTGTTGTTCAATAGTATATGATAACTGACACCTCTCAGAGGACTTTGTGATATTGGGACTCAGGAGAAAGGAAGATTGGTTTTAGGACAAAGTAGCTGCTGGCTGTTTGGGGGTCTTCAAGGCTGATGACCGTTCCCTACAAGCTACTGTCCTTCCTTGACAGTGAATTTACTAGTATTTAAAGAGCCCTCATCCTGCAAATGAGCTTGATTCCAAGAGGTCTATGTCTTTGTGCCCCCCTATGAAGCTACCAGACAATTCACCACGGCAAGAGGTGAAAACATATTTCAACAAACGCTTTTGCTGCGAGATTTGCCCTACTTGGCCCCTTCTTCCAGTTGCTTAGGCACCCAGAGTGTCTCAGCTTTTCCCATCCAAGCTCCAAGGCACTGGCATCCATCGAAGGCACCCTGCCCTTCTTTCTTCTTGCTGGGCTGATTTGTAGGCTCAGCCCTGCCAATTCAAATTGCTAAAGATAGGTCTTGGTCCTGTCTGGATCCGCCTTATTTCTTCAGAGGTTTCCTCAGTTGACCTCAATTTTCCTGGCACCCACCTTGCCTCCACTTCTACTTCTTAATTCTCATCTCCTTTTTGCTTCTGTTAGATTTTATCACCCTCTGTGAGCTCCCAGCTTCTATCCAGATCTAGCAGGATTTACTCTGTCTCAGCACAAAACCACAGCCCAAGAAAAAGGCCAAGGGCACATGTGCACCCTTGAGCAAGTCCTGGGATCCTGCGAGTCATTCAGGGGTCTTATTTATAAAACTAGGATGCTGGTCCTCACTTCTCAGATGATAATGATGATGATTCATGAACCGGCTTGGAAGCAAGAGTCTCCAAGAAGCAAAAACAAAGCACAGAGTCCTAGCACCATCCTTGTAATTTCTGAAGTGTTTATGCCAGGTACCATGCAATGCTTTATCATAACATATAACCTTCCAGTAGAAATTCTGAGAAACTAAAGGACAAGAAGTGGTGCTGGTTGGTGCTAAAGATGTAACTTGGCTCCTGCCGCTCTGCCTTGATCCCAGGTGTGATCAGTTGCGTCTTCCTCTCCACTCTCGCACGTGGTGACGTCCCTTCCTTCTTCCCTTGTCCACTCCTCCTCCCACCTTCTTGTAGGTTAAGCCTCGGATGCTAAGGCTCCTCAGTCGTGTCTGATTCTTTGGGATCCTATGAACTATAGCCCACCAGGCTCCTCTGTCCATGGTATTCTCCAGGCAAGAATACTGGCCTGGGTTGCCAAGCCCTCCTCCAGAGGATCTTCCCGACCCAGGGATTGAATTTGGGTCTCTTACATCTCCTGCACTGGCAGGTGGGTTCTTTACCACTAGCACCTGGAAATTCCAGGTTAAGCCTTAGGAGCGTATAACTTATATACAGACTTCCCTGGTGCTCCAGTGGCTAAGACTCCATCCTCCCAAGGCAGAAGGTTGAGGTTGCATCCCTGGTTGGGGAACTAGATCCCACATGCTACAACTCAAGATCCTGAAAGCCACCGCAAAGACTGAAGACCCCAAGAGCTGCAGCTAAGACTAAGCAGAGCCAAATAAATAAATATTTTAAAAAATTTTAAAGCATATAACTTGCGCAAAGTGCCCAGTTTACCTATTCCAATCAAATCTCTCTGCACAATTACCCTGCCCAGCCAACCTTGGAGTCTGGTGAGGAAAAGCATCAAGGGGCAGTGTCTCAGCTGCCAGGATGGAGAGTTAGTCTTCTATATCAGAATTAACAACAAACTGGAACTGGAACGCTGGAGGAAGACCACTGTCAAAGCCAGGATTACAAAAAGCAGGACAGCTCATCTGAAGAAGACAGAAAATGTGGTATCAGATATTAAGTTAAACTAAGTGTGAAAACAAGTAGGGCTAATGAACAAACGATTCTGAAACACATGACAAGAGTTAAGTTGAACAATTTACAAGAGTGTTGGGATATATGAATTTTCAAAACACATTATTTTTTAATGAAGATGAATTAACATGCCATAAATTTCACCATTTCATATAATGGGGAAGATCCCCTGAAGGAGGGCAAGGCAACCCACTCCAGTATTCTTGCCTAGAGAAACCCATGGAAGGAGGAGCCTGGTGGGCTACCATTCGTGAGGTTGCAATGAGTTGGACATGACTGAAGGGACTTAGCAAGAGCATATAGAGGGAACTTGTTGTCATGAATATTGGTTTTAAAGCAAATGAACAGCATTTGCCCTGTGAAGTTAGATTACTGTCTTATTGAGATTTAGATGTTAATTGATCTTTGGAATGAAGAATTTGGGTTCGATAATTTCTCCTTCAGTTCAGTTCAGTTCAGTTCAGTCACTCAGTCGTGTCTGACTCTTTGCAACCCCATGAATCACAGCACGCCAGGCCTCCCTGATCATCACCATCTCCCGGAGTTCACTCAGACTCACGTTTCTCCCTTCTTAGCAAGAATTATCTTGTATTGGCCAATCGTATCTCATCATATGAAAATAAGTCTCCATGGCAATTATCTCTGTGCAAACAGGGAGATTCACCTCTAACTTTCATCTTTTCCAACACAGTTCACCAGTTAGCTTGCCTTTCTGCACAGCTTCTTTGAAAGTGAGAAGTCCGCTAAAACAGGCTTCCTTCTTTGAACATACATCCTAAAGTTTCAGTAACTAGTTCACTGTGCAAACATTTTATGAAGGTCCTGTGTTGCGTGAGGTACAGTGTTATACAAAAGTGGGCACACTGAGGCCTCTGTCTCCAGGGCGCCTATGGTTTAGTTATGTGTGTGTGCTCACTCAGTCACTCAGGCACCGCCTGCTCTTGGTGACCCATGGGCTGTAGCCCGCCAGGCTCCTCTGTCCATGAGATTCTCCAGGCAAGAATACTGGAGTGGGTAGCCATTCCTGTCTCCAAGGGATCTTCCCAACCCAGGGACTGAACTCGGGTTTTCCACATTACAGGCAGATGCTTGACCATCTGAGCCAGCAGAGAAGCCCACTTTAATAGATGGATATAGATAATAGAACAGAAGGTAAGCAGGTGCATACACAAAAGAAGCTTAGAAACAACGTCTGTGAGTTCAGAGAACCATAAGGTGTTTGGAAGACTGCCGAGAAGTGTTCTTTTGAGGGGCTTCCCCGGTGCTCCAGTGGGAAAGAATCGGCCTGCCCATGCAGGAGAGACAGGTTCAGTCCCTGGTCCAGGAAGATCCCACACGCGGCAGGGTGACTAAGCGCGCACCGCGGCTATCGAGTCTGTGCTCTAGAGCCTGGAGGATGAGCAGAGCAAAGCCGACGGATAGCAACGCAAGCACGCAGTGCTCTGGACACGTGCCGGCTCGTGGGTCTTCTCACCAAACCCACGGGGCAGGGCCTATTTATTTTTATCCTCACTTTATAATCACAGAAATAAGGGACAGAGGACTTACATAAACTCCCCAGGTTGTATAATGAGTGATGGAGCTGGGATTCAAGCCCTAATGATCGGACTCCAGAGTTTGTGCCCTGAACCACTGCACTAAAAAAAAAAGTATATATATATATATATTTTGCTAAACAAATGACAGACATTTGTGTCCCACAGCAAAGTCTGTGCTCCTGAATTTACACCCTACTGCCTTAGGATCCAGGCCAAATCGCACCTACTGTGTGCACCTTTTTGTGTGTGTGGGATTCAGGCAGAATGAGTTACTCTGTCCCCGGGCCTTCCAGGCACGCTCTCTCTCTCATGATTTATATGTAAGTCAGTGCTTACAGAAGAGCCACGCCACCAGGACAGCTCGCATGGAAACGAACAGGGTGTGAGCGAGAAAGCAGCTGTTCTCATGTGAGGCTCTGCATCTGGGGGCTCCACTGTTACAGCAGCTGAAATGATCATCCCGTGAGGCTTCAGAGAAATGACGGATCCTGTTTGCTTGGCTTCAGTCAGTCAAGCAACTGCCAACTAAGAAGCCCTTCCTGCTGCTGCTGCTGCTGCTACTGCTGCTAAGTCGCTTCAGTCGTGTCCAACTCTGTGCGACCCCATAGACAGCAGCCCACCAGGCTCCCCCGTCCCTGGGATTCTCCAGGCAAGGGCACTGGAGTGGGCTGCCATTTCCTTCTCCAATGCATGAAAAGTGAAAAGTGAAAGGGAAGTCACTCAGTCATATCTGACTCTTCGCGACCCCATGGACTGCAGCCCACCAGGCTCCTCTGTCCATGGGATTTTCCAGGCAAGAGTACTGGAGTGGAGTGCCATTGCCTTCTCCATATTAGCCTCTAAGGAAGTGCAAATCAAAACCACAATACACTACCTCACACCCACTGGGATAGTCCTATCAAAGACAGAATGGCAAGTGTTGGGAAGGACTCGAAGAAATCAGTATCCTTCACATACACTGCTGGTGGGAATGGAAAATGGCACAACTACTTGGGAAAACTGTATGGAGGTCCCTCAAAAGTGCACAGCAATATTAATCAAAATTGCCAAAAAGTGGAAACAACCCAAATGTCCACCAACTGATAATGGATACTTAAGTGTGGTATATCCATACAATGGAACATAAATAAATAAAAAGGAATTAAGTGCCATTACATGCTATAACGTGGGTGAGCCTTTAAAAGCACCAGGCTAAGTGAAAGAAGCCCTTACTTAGCACTTAGTCTCGTGCTAGGTACTGTAGGGCACAAAGAAATAAAAACTCTTTGCAACCCTGTAGACTATACATGGAATTCTCCAGGCCAGAATACTGGAGTGGGTAGCCTTTCTCTTCAGGGGATCTTCCCAGCCCAGGGATCTAAGCCAGGTCTCTCACATTGCAGGCGGGTTCTTTCCCAGCTGAGTTAGCAGGGAAGCCCCAGCACTGACATATATACGCTATCATGGGTAACATAGAGGGCTAGTGGGGAGCTGCCATGCACGGGGAGCTCAGCTCGGGGCTCCAGCATGAGGGTGGGATGGGGCGTGGCAGGGAGGCTCAAGGGGCGAGGATATCTGTGTGCAGATGGCCGATGCGTACGGTCCGCAGCAGGAGCCAACACAGCATTGCAAAGCGATTCTACTCCAATAAAAAAATGCTTTCAGAATATTTCAGATTCAAAAACAAAACAAGACAAAAACAACTTTGGCGCCTGCCTCCACATTTCTGGGAAGGCAGTGGATCATAAGAGCACCGTTACGTGCTGACATGCAGAGAAACGCCACCAAGTTAACGTTTGAAAGAGTGGTTTATCCACAGAGGCTGCTGAGGTCAGACGGGCTTCACCCGATGAGCTGGACGTTGACCTTGGCTGGAAGCCCAGGAGAAACTGGGATCTGTGCAGGGTCTCCCAGGAAGGAGGGGGCCCTGGCAGGAAACTGACGTGAGAAAATGCCAGGCATGAGTGAGAGATGGTGGGGCCTCTGGCCCACAGAAGCAGGGAATCTTGCTGAGGAGTGCTGGTCACCAAGGGAAGCACCCAACCCCACGTCAGAGCCAGACAAGCTTGGGAAGCAGGCGATTATTTCAGCAGGTTGAGTTCAGCACAGCAGTCCAGCCTCAAACCTGATTGGAGAAAAGTTCTTCAGCAAATTCTCCCTTGAGTCTTTTTCTTTGAATATCTGCCTCTTGCCTCCCCCCCTTGCACACTTATTTCAGGGGCTTGTGAACAGACACCCAGCTTCACCTCTAAGCACATCCCCCACCCCCATCACGCCCATCTCACACGTTTATTTTGTGTTATTTTCATTCTGCTATCATGTGTAAACGTTTCTTCAAACCCCCACTTTTATCTTGGGTTATTTTTTATGAAGCTTCTGCTGCAGAGGAAAGGATTTCCTTCTTTGCTCGTTTATAATAGAACAGGGACTTCATTTTGGATTCTCAAATAAAACATCATCCGCACCGTCCCTTTTCTAACGCCCGGCTCTCGTCTGGTGCGCCTTACTGCGACTCTCTTGTTCAGCATCTCTGTCTGTCTCTTGGCCACTCGCTGCAAGACTTCAGCCAGCATTTCCTGCAGAACTCAGTCATGCCACGGTAATAGTTTTTCCATTGAAAAATACCACAAGTACAATATTTCCAGTGGAAATACCACAAGAACAGTGTTTCCACTGAGCATACCGCAACGAGACTGCTTTTGTGGTATCTAAATTCTGAGATGAACGCGTAATGTTCATCTTGGATTCATTATAACTCGAGCCCCTACTTTCTGGAAAGCGCTGAAACGGGGATGGAATTTTTATTTGTAGTTTAAAAAATACAATAAAAATAAAAGCTGGGCAATGCCAAGACAACTTTGCACTTGCTTTTGTGAGTAAAATATAAATAGATTTAGCAAGTGGAAGAATGAGGAAAAACTTCATAAAAATGTACAGAGAGGCTTAACAGCTGGAAAAGGGCGAATGCATGTGTGTGTGCACGTGTGTGTGTGTGTCTCTGTGTGTGTGATAACATTTAAGGCCGTTCAGCAGCTGGGGAAGCAACAACCTGTAAAAACATTTAACATTTACAGCCACTCAGTGACTGGAAAACCAAGTTCTCATAAAGTCGATTTAACATTTTGGTCGCTGTTGAAGACATTTAATGTGTGCGTGTTTGTATATCTGTGTTTATGCTATAGCCCCATGGATTTCAGTGGGTTTTAATGGTCTTAAATTGGAAGAGATCATTTGAAATGGTTGAGAGTACATAACGTTTTTGCACCCCAGGCAATAAAGATGTTTACCAACACATAGAATGCCTCTAGACGTGTGAGAGAGTGTACCTAGAGTCTGACGAATTACACTCTCTTTATTACCTTTTCCATTTGTACCTATCACTGATCTGCAGTGTCCTACTTTTGAAAGTCTTTTCTTTTTCTTTTTTTCTTTTTTACAAAATTTCCAGTTGGAATAATTCTCTTATTTTCCAGGAGTTTAAGACTAAGCTTCTTAAATCCTGATCTGCCTGTAGTTTGGCAAACAAAATTATCTGTCAGGATAGCCCAATTTTTTCCATTTCCCTTGTTATGTCTTAAATCAGTGCAGTTAAAGAGGGTGACATTTTGCTCTTTTTTTCTTCCAATTTTTTTTTCCTCTTGGTTAGTTCCACAAAATGAATTTGATGAACAATAGGTTAAAGAGAATCCCCTTTTAAAAAAAAAAAACTTGGGAGGAGGGAGGAATGGTATTGAAAAAAAGTAAGTGGAATTTTTAAAAATTTTCCTTGAAACTTTTAAAGCTAATAATACTGGAACAAGCTATACTAGAAAGGCACAAAAATTCTAACATGCAGTCCACGATTTATAGATGTGTGACCTTGAAGTTAAAGAAGTCACAGGATCTCGAAACTTTGTTTCTACTCATAAAATATAGATAATTGGATTTCTTTTACCTCCTCTCCTGATAGCTTTGAGGTACAAGTGATGTACTAGGTAGAAATGTGTTTAGGTTGCCTTTGTATAGGTCAAAGGCAACCAACTCCAGTATTCTTGCTTCCAGAATCCCTTGGACAGATGAGTCTGGTGGGCTGGAGTCCATGGGGTCGCGAAGAGCTGGACACGACAGAAGGAACTCGGCAGAAAGGACTAGACCTGAAATATCATCATAACACAGTAACAAAGCTGTAACTCTCGTGAAAACCTAAGCACATCAAAAGAAAAGCTTAATCAGAATGATAAGTACGTACATGTTCCTAGGCCTCCACCAGTGGAAGATGAGAGCTAGAAAAATTACAAGATCCACAGACTGGTCATGCAAAAATTCATCACTTTATCCATGCTGAATCCTGGCTGTTATTTTCATTTGTGTTCTTCTCTAAGCAGAGGCCTTCAAGAGAACTAAGTACTTTCAACCTACTTATTGTACTTAAGCTTCGAATCATTTTTACTCTTGGAGAAAGGCTTTATGATTATTTATATTGGAGTTTTCTCAAAGCAACTCAGGGGAGTAAGATCCTAGGTTATTATTGTATATTAGTAATATTTCACTCATAGCACAGCAAATAAGATATAGAATTTTTCTCTTCCTCCCCTTTCTCCTTCTTCTCTTCCTTCTTTGTATTCTAGGGACAGAACCTACAGAGAAAAAATGACTGCCGCTACCTCTTTTCCCACAGCTCACTTTTATGGCCTGGAACCCAGATGATATTGTTACACTTAGTGTCATGAAACCCAGATGATATTATTACACTTAGTGTCATGGCCTCAGCTAAGGTCCCCAACCCCAGTGAATAAACTCCCTTTACCAAACAAACAGATACAAAGATTTGAAATCACAGTTCCCTGGATTTCTGGGCCACTGATCCACTCAAATTAAAAACAAATATTGACAACTCTATAACTTCTAATTCCAGCAAGGAAGGCCCAGAGTCACCCCTTAGTTTATTCACTTCATAACTGAGAATAGGTTCAAGTGGTAGTACAAAGAGAACAGGACAAAAATAAAATTGTTAAATGCCATCCATTTGGGAGATCTTTCTCCTGAGAAAGCCTGTTCTCTTCTAACAGTTGTGGGCACGTGTGCTCAGTGGCTCGGTCGAGTCTGACTCTTTGTGACCACATGGACTGTAGCCCGCCAGGCTCCTCTGTCCACGGGATTCTCCAGGCAAGAATGCTGGAGTGGGCTGCCATTCCCTCCTCCGGGGGATCTTCCCGACCCGGGGATTCAACTGGGTCTCCTGAGTCTCCTGTGTGGGCAGGACGATTCTTTACCTCTGCGTCACCTGATGAACACAAGCTCTGCCGGAGGAATGAGACTGAACTTGATCTGCTAAGTCGCTTCAGTTGTGTCCGACTCTGTGCGACCCCATAGACGGCAGCCCTCCCCCGTCCCTGGGATTCTCCAGGCAAGAACACTGGAGCGGGTTGCCATTTCCTTCTCCAATGCATGAAAGTGAAAAGTGAAAGGGAAGTTGCTCAGTCGTGTCCAACTCTTAGCGACCCCATGGACTGCAGCCTACCAGGCTCCTCCGTCCATGGGATTTTCCAGGCAAGAGTCCTGGAGTGCGGTGCTATTGCCTTCTCTGTCCCTCCATGAAGACGCCGATTCAGCACTCAGGAAGTGTGGACACTGTATTGAGAGAGAAGCACTGACAGGCGGCTTCCCAGGTGGCCTGCAGGGAAGAACCCACCCGCCGGTGCAGCAGATGCAAGATGCAGGGGTTCCGCCCCTGGACCGGGAAGACCCCCCAGAGGAGGGCACAGCGACCCACGCCAGTGTTCTTGCCTGGAGAACCCCGTGGACAGAGGAGCCTGGAGGGCTACAGTCTGGGGGGGTCACAGAGTCAGACACAACTGAAGCGACGTAGCGTGCACAGAGTTTACATACATGCACCGCAGTGTGGGAAACAGCTAGCTAGCGGGAAGCTGCTGTGTAGCACAGGGAGCTCGGCGCAGGCTCTGTGATGACCGGGAGGGGTGGGCGGGGGGCGGGAGGGAGGTTTAGGAGGGAGAAGATAATGTGTGCAGATAGCTGACTCACGTCACTGTACAGCAGAAACCAACACCACACTGTTAAGCAATTACACACTCCAATTTAAAACTATATCCTATGATAAGCCATAATGGAAAAGAACGTTAAAAAAGAACACATATGTATGCATAACCAAATCACTTTGCTGTGTAACAGGAACTGGCACTACTATAAATCAGCTATACTTCAATAAAAATAAATAAATAAGGAAACGAAAAGGAAAGGAAAGACCAAACAACAGCATGCTTTCGTGGTAAGTCATGGCTATTTCGACCTCAAAGAAAGCCAAAGAAAAGAAGTGTTTCTTAAAAACATGTAAACTAGAGAGGCGTGAACTAACGCCACAAATATTCTCAACTAATCTCTGGGTTCCAGGTCACCAGGCAGGGTTTCCACAGGGCTCAAGCCGCTGTCCCAGCCGCCCTCCCTGGAAATGTCCGAACAGCGCAGGGTGACCACCGACCCTGGTGCTATGCAGCCACTCCCCCTGTGGGAAGTGGCAAGACCTTTGAGAGGGAGAAGACAGCCGAAGTTTGAAAGTTGTAAACAAGATAAATCACGAGCCTGTGCGGCAGACCCTGGAGACGGAAACGGGTGTGTGGGGGACACTCTAACTGGCCCTGGATTTTCCTCCTTCTGCTGCTACTAAAGCCAAAGCGAGCTTCTTCTAGACCCACGGAGTACTGGGGAAGGGGGTGGTACCCGGCGTTAGGCTTCCTGAACGTAAGCATGTAACACAGCATGATCTTGGAGGCGCTGAATTGAAGAGAGAAATGGCTGCAGGAGGCGGCTGTCTCCTCTTATTCATAGTTCATTCACAGGGTTAGGGAACACAAGACTCTCCTTAGGAAGAGGGTCTAAGCAATCAGTCGCCAATGGACGAGAGTCAGTCCGAGAGTCTACATCTCAAATTCACGAGATTCAAGAAAACCTAAACGTTCCGTGGAATGTGATGGAGCAAAGCAAGTCATTTACCCATCTCATGGGTAGAGCTTAATTTATAAACATTGTGGCTGCTGGCCAAGGACTTAAAATCTGAGATGAAAGAGACCAACAGTGTAAGAATAGACAAGAATGAGAAGCAGCAGGAGGCTCTAGTGAAGATGCGGCTGGGTCCAGGAAAGCGGGGGGGGGGGGGGGGGG
>SJYG01000187.1:604241-641042 GCA_006410535.1 Litocranius walleri | reverse complement strand
CCGGGGAGGGGAGGGGAGGGGGGGGGGGGGGGGGGGGGGGGGGGGGGGGGGGGGGGGGGCAAAAACTAAAATGAAAGAGGAGGAGGGCAGGCAGAGCAGAGGAGAAACTGCTGGAAAAAGATACTCTCTTGGCAAGATGAATGGAAAATAAAACTGCAGAATGAAAGACTGCTTAAAAGAGCAGCCCCTAATCCTCTGCCAGCAGCAGGCTAATTTGTATTTCTGGAACTAGCAGAAAGGATGTCAGCTGAAACCCATGTCGGAGTCACCTTGCAGCAAATGTTCCCCTCACATGTGCAGTCAGGGGGGCATGGGATGAGCTTGGGCTTCCTGGAGTGAAGGATCCTGCAAGATATGCAAGCATCCCCTTCCTGACCGTCAGCCTCACAACACATGCCCTTTCATTCTGGCTGTGCCGAGGAAAGAGAAAACAGGGCCTGGCCTGCCCATTGAGATCTCAGTCTGGCCCCGAGGGAAGGCAGTGAGCACCCGTCCAGTTGTAAACGCTTCTTGAATGTGGGATGAAGGGCTTCAGCTGGACACCGAGAAAAATTCCCCAGCAGACAGTTCGAAGGACAGGTGGACAAGCTGTGCGCACCCCAGACCAACATCCTCCTTCTTCACTTTGCTTTGTTGTGAATGGCAGTCCCTTCAGGCTGATCTTTGTCCATGCTGCTTTTCGTATCATTTCATTGTCGTTGCTCCGTTGTAAGTCATGAGGAAGGGACTGGAAATCGCAAAAACTACGGCAACCATGTAGTTAATAAGCGGGGCCGAGAAATGAGGCTATCTGGGGCAAGACAACTATTTGTTCCAGGAAAGTCCTTCAAACCAGCTTCTCCAGGCAAATATCTAATTTATCTGGGAAACTGTCTTCTGTCAGGATAATGGCTTTCCTATCTGAGCAAGCAGTTGACTTACCGAAAGTCAGTGCACTCACCTAGCCTTGCTTCCCGACTCTGTCCGCCCATCCTGAACGATGATGTCATGTGTTTTTCTAATCTTATGCAGTTCCCAGCCTTGAAAGATTTACCTTTAGCCACTTCAGTCCAAATCTCCAAGCTCCAAATAGCTTACTTTGACTTATGTCAAAATGTAGATCTAATAAATTCAGTTTCTGTAATCAACAAGTTTGGGGGTGGTCTCTTCAGGGTTGTCAGCAGACAGAGAGGAAAGGTGTGTTTGGCTCCTTAGAGACACCAAGCTGACTTAGCTCCGCTGCCTGAGAAGCCCACCTCGCAGAGTTCTGCTGTGCGTCATTTTGCTATAAATTGCTTCTGTCTACTTTATGCCAACACCACACTTCCAGAACTACACTTTCCTAAATATCACCTGAGACTCGGCATCTCCCAACCCGGCTGTTTTCCAAGATTTTGCTTGGCTAATTTTGGTCCTTTGTGTTTCCAAATGGGTTCTGGAGTCAGCTTTCTGGTTTCCAGCAACACCGCCCTGAATTCTACTCAATCTAATGGTCAACTGGGGAGACACTAATCTGTAGACTATTGGGGCCTTCTAAATGCATATGTTTAATTAAGCCTTCCTTCTCTCACTAAGGCTTTATAGTTTTCTTTGTAGCTGTTTTGTACATCTATCAACACGTTTATTCCCAAGTATTTTACACGTTTTGAGTAAGTTACAAATGGTATCTTTCTTCTATCTTCTCTTTGCTGTATTCAGAGATCGTGCTAAAATGGCTCATTAAGGCAAATCCCTTATCTGTTAGGGCTTATCTACTCAAGCAGTCACGTCATCTGTGAATAAAGATCACTTCATTTCTCTCCAAGCCGCGCATGTGTGCACATACTTCTTTGCTAGCAGGGTAGTGTTTGTCCTTCCTGCAATATATTTGATCTATTGCTTTGGGTGGTCTCTTGTGGAGCTGACACTTGACAGAAGCAAGATCTATTTAAGTCCTTTGAATTCCAATAGTTAATTAGCCCTGGGATTGGAAACAGAAGACCTGAGCTCAAGTCTGTTACAGCACAATTTTCAAAAGGGAAACATTAGGACTTTCATGTTACTGTTCAGCGCTAAGTCATATCCTGCTTTTTGTGACCCCATGGACTGCAGCATGCCAAGCTTACCTGTCCTTCACTGTCTCCCAGAGTTCACTCAAACTCATGTCCATTGAGTTGGTAATGACACCCAACCAACTCATCCTCTGTCATCCCCTTCTCCTCCTGCCCTCAATCTTCCCCAGAGCATCAGGGTCTTTTCCAATGAGTCGGCTGTTCACATCAGGTGGCCAAAGTATTGGAACTTCAGCTTCAGCATCAGTCCTTCCACTGAATAATCAGGGTTGATTTCCTTCAGGATTAGTTGGCTTGATCTTGCAGTCCCAGGGACTCTCATGAGTCTTCTCCAGCACCACAATTCACAAGCATCAATTCTTCAGTGCTCAGCCTTCCTTATAGTCCAGCTCTGACAGCCATACATGACTATGGGAAAAACCACAGTTTTGACTGCATGGACCTTTATTGGCAAAGTGATGTCTAAGGGTGTGTCTCTAAGTAAACAAAACCAAATAACTTCTAATCTCTAAGTCCTTAGAATGAAGACGAATACTAACTGACATCCCTATTCAATGGAGATAGACCATGACCTTACATTGGCAAAGGAGACCTGGAAAAAGTAGGACTCGCAGGGTCTAACTTTCTTTACCTCCTCATTGCCAGGAATGCAGCTGACTCTCAATGAATATATGTCTGATGTAATTGTTAAGCTAGAAAAATATGTTTCTGATAATCACTCCCTAACACACTGAATGCCAATTTATTCTGTTGGTTTCAGTAAGATTTTCTTTTCTAATACAAGCTAGCCAGAGAAGTCTGCAAGTATATTAGTTGAACTTGGATCCTTTTATTAGGATATTTCTTTTGTAATTTCTTATTATAACACTTCTGCTCCTCTGGCTTACAAACATAGACACAGTAATGAATACTGGAAAATGATTTCATAGATAAAGATGTGGATAGATAGATATGTATATATAACGCTATAAATGCAAATATGGATGTAGGTGCAATAGACAAACAGAATGTCTGTCTACCTGTTTACCTGTGGAGTTTTTCATTGTTATCCCTATGTTATATCTTTCTAGTATTTCCATTTGGTTTTTTTATTTTCATCTTTTTTCTGAAACTATCCACCTAATACTTGTCCTTTTCCAGTAGTCACATGTATGGATGTGAGAGTTGGGCTATCAAGAAAGCTGAGCACCAAAGAACTGATGCTTTTGAACTGTGGTGTTGAATAAGACTCTTGAGTGTCCCTTGAACTGCAAGGAGATTAAACTAGTCCATCCTAAAGGAAATCAGTCCTGAATATTCATTGGAAGGACTGATGTGGAAGCTGAAACGCCAATACTTTGGCCACCTGATGCGAAGAACTGACTCACTGGGAAAGACCCTGACGCTGGGAAAGACTGAAGGCAGGAGAAGAAGGGACGACAGAGAATGCGATGGTTGGATGGGATCACCGACTCAGTGGACATGAGTTTGAGCAAGCTCTGGGAGTTGGTGATGGACAGGGAGGCCTGGCCTACTGCAGTCCATGGGGTCGCAAAGAGTCGGACACAACTGAGCAGCCGAACTGATACTGAATACTTGTCCTTGCCCTCTTTTCACAGCTTTTCATAGTCACATTAAGTCGCACTGATAAGTCCCAGCGTCTGCGTCACATCTGAGTCTGGTTCTTTGTGTTGTGTCTCACCAGTGCGTTGTGTGGGGTTTGTTTGATTTTTTTTAGCATGCCTTGTAATTTTTTCTTGAAAGCCACACATTTTGTGTAGGAGAGCAAAGACTGAGGTAAATAGACGTTTATGCCTGGACATGGGCTCACGTTTCTTTCTGCTGAGTCTCGGGTGTGGGGTTTGAGGCAGTCGCGGGCGAGAGTTGAGGCGGGTTTGCCATCTCACTGAGCGCGCCGAGCTTCAGCTCCCTTTCGTGCCGAGGGCGGCGCCTGGTCTCCCAGAGGCTTTCTCCCCTCAGTCTCTGCTCCACTCCCAGCTGTGAGCCCCCTCTTCACACGGTGTGTCAGGAGGCTCTTTCTCCTGCAGTTTCCGCTGTCTTGTTATTTGGTGCTGAACCCGCTGCTTAGGGTGGGAGGGGGCATTCCTGTCCTGGGTAAACCTCAGGCGCAGACACGCTCTGCATTCCCGGGCCTCCTCGGGTCTGAGCCTCTGTGCTCCTGCCCTGCCCCCAGCCCTTGTTCCCAATTTCTATGCCTGTCCCTCTCCTGGGCTTAGAGGATTTTTATTGTCACTCCCTTTCCCCCAGCTGCAAAGAGTTTTGAGCAGTGACCTAAAGGCTAGAAAGCTCCTCCCCGTTCCTGGCTCTCGGGGCGCACGGTTCTCACTGTGCAGGGGCAGTGGGGCTCATGCTCCCCAACAGTGACCACAGCCCACTCCTCCCCTCCCACCCTGCATGATGACGGATGCCTCCGCAGGACCCTCACCCGTGTTTTCTGTGAGCACCCAGAGGAGTCCAGAGCCTACCAGTGGGAGCAGACTCCTCCCATACTGGCTGCCCCTCAAACCTCCACAGTCTCTCCAGCCTGTGCGTGGAAGCATGCTGAGTTGCTTCAGTCGTGTCCGACTCTTTGTGACACCACAGACTGTAGCCCGCCAGGCTCCTCTGTCCATAGGATTTTCCAGGCAAGCATAGTGGAGCGGGCTGCCATTTCATGCTTCAGGGGAGCATCCCGATCCTGGGATCACACACCCCTCTCTTACATGTCCTGCAGTGGCAGGGGGGTTCTCTACCAGCAGTGCCACCCGACCCCCAAATGCACGAACAATGCTTGCTGCGTCCTTGGCCTGTGTCCATGGTCATGCCCCGGGTAACCAAAAGTTACCTGCAGGTGTCTGTCCATCCTTAGATTTGGGGCTCGCTTGTAGCCCTGAAATGCCTGTTCTCTGACGAGTTTATGAAAAATCATGACATTGGTTTGCCCAACACTTTTTGTGTGTGGGAAGCTACATTCTTCCTAGCTGACCCCAAGTAGTAACCAGAAGTCGGAGAGGAAGGCTTCAGTCTTTCCCAGCTTCGGAGTCTTTTCCAATGAGTCGACTCTTCACATCAGGGGGCCAAATTATTGGAGCTTCAGCCTCAGTCCTTCCAATGAGTATTCAGGGTTGATTTTCTTTAAGATGAACTGATGTGATGCCTTTGAAGTCCAAGGGACTCTCAAGAGCCTTTTCCAGCACAATAATTTGAAAGCATCAGTTCTTTGGCGCTCAGTCTTCTTTATGGTCCAGCTCTTACATCCATACATTGCTACTGGAAAAACCACAGCTTTGACTATACAGACTCTGGCATTAGTGACAGGACCATAGAAAAAGAAGTGGGCGATCAAGTTTAAAATAGGATTGCCTTTCTTCTCCATTTTCCTGTCTGGAGTTTCTGAAGCCCTGGGCTTTCATTTCACATGAATACCACTGTGCCCTGGTTACGAGTCCCTTTGCACAATCACTCTCAAATGTACCCTGGTGCTGGATTCCTATTTGTGCTGAGTGCTGCCCCCTTGCTCCTCAGTGCCATTCTACTCACTTTCCCTGCTCACCCCACTCCCCACCCTCACGACTTGGTCCTCAGCTTCTCCCAAAGCATCATGTGGCTGGAACACATGTAACGGCAAGAGCCAATCCAGGTCACCCTGCCTGTTCCCACGGTCTCGGCAGCCCCTGTGGATAAGTACATCTTCTGTACCTGTCATCAGCCAAACCGTTCCTAGTTTAATCTTTGTAACGACTTTCAGGAGCCTCTGCCTTTTCGAACTTTCCACGAGAAACCCTTAGCATTGCCAAATAAATCTGCCTCAGCCATAAATTACAGCGGCATGATCTGCGTACATGACCGAGGCTGAATCTGCAGGGGTACTCAGGTCGAAAACGAGTCGGATTCACATCCGAATTCACCCTGGAAGTATAGGCAGCTTTTTATTTTACTTTGCAATCTGCTTGCATTCTACCTTTCCCCGCCTGGTTTCAGTGGTGTAAAGCTGTGGTCACTTATACTGACAAGGTTACGTGGGTAGTAATGAGGCTTCCCTTGCAAGTAATCTGTCTTGCTTTCATTCTGAGATGAGTTTCCACTCTTCATTATTCACCTGGCATCCGTGTCACGACACCGTGACTCCAAAGCTGTCATTAGGAAACCGCTCTGTGTGAGTCAGATAACGCCTAGTAGGGCTGACCAGTCTTTTTGTGCCATCTCTTCTCTCCTCTCTCAACTTCTTTCAGAAATAATTGACAAATAAAATTGTAAGAGACTAAACCGTACAGCGTGATGGTTTGATATATGAAATCATTGTGAAAGGCTGTCCCCTATTGAGTTAATTAGCATATACATCAGCTAATACGGTTACTTTTTTTTTGAGAGAACATTTACATTCCATTCCCTTAGCAGATTTCAACTATAGTCACCACGTTACGCTTGAGATCCCCAGAACTTCATCTTGTAACAGCAAGACGGCTGATCTATGCCTGCCACAAGGTATACCTTCAACAATATACCAAAAATGTATTTATTACCTATTTTCCAAACACCTGCAAAGAAATAACTCTAATGTTTAAACGGCATGTGAACAGGGCATTTTCTTTAGTTGGAATGTGATTATTCCCTCACGATTCCCCAACTAGACAGTCAATTTAGTAAAGAAACATGAACTGAAAGTTATAAAGGAAGAACAGACTCTCTCTATCGATTGTGGTCTTTTAAGTCTTCAGGGCGTAAGGTACAGGTGAACGTCGTCGACAAGAAACCCATTTAGACAGGGTGTTAAAAGACTAGGGGAAGTGGACTTGTCTGGGACTTATCGTGTCGGTCGACGGGATGTGTCTCCGTAAGTATCGCGTTCAAGACTTCTGCAAATTATCGTCATTAATGTCTCGTGACAGACGCTGGAACACTACTTTACACCACTTTAAAGTGTCGGTCTTCCTGAGAAGTCCTAGTGTGTCCTGCTGATACGTAGAGACTGACCCCTGACTCCTCCCATTTCGCTGACCAACTGTCTGAGCATCGACTTGTCTTCGAAAGGAGTCTAGAGAATTGGATGAACAGAAGGGACATTAGATAAACGTACAACTACAGTAAAAATTTCGTTTATAAAGAACTTAAGATGAGGTCCTATCCGAGAGAAGGTCAGTGGTATACCTGGCTTCTCGTTCTGTCCACGTCGGACAGGGAAACACCGTCTACGAAAGAACTCTGAAGTCGTCTATCGGGCTCCCGTCGAAGACGTGAGTCAGTAGTGCCTTCGCGTCTCCCCCTCCGGCCCTCCTAGTGACGCTGGCACCTACTCCCAGGTGAGGGTCCTGGCGACGGTGAACAACGAGGGTGAGGTCCTTGTAATTAAAAAGACTTTGTATGAGTGGGAGAGTGAAGACTAAGATTAGAACGTAGTTCGGAGACGAAAGTGTCTCAGAGACTTTTCGTGGATTTTGCTGAGTCGTGTGGAACTTGGGAACGTAGACCAACACTTACGTAAGTCCTTTTCCTACTGGAATGGGGTTCGGGTTTTTCAGGAACTGTATCTATTCTCGTAGAAGAGGTCCCTGCCTCTTCGAGGAGGTAAACGTCTCACCAAGAGTCACCTCCGTCAAGTTGGAAGGTCCTCTGAACTCCGACGTAGATCCCTGTCGACCCTTCCCCACCAGGTCCGTGGCTCGCCCCTCTCCGGTCTCAACGGCGATCTGTGTGTCGTGTCAGGAGGAGCGTTGACTGTCCCTCAGGTCTCACAGCCGGGGTTTCGGTTGACACAGGCCCAACTCTTTGAGAATGGATCTCGACGCAAGTGGAGTATGTGTTCATTGGGATTGGGCGTTTCGAGGTACCTGGGAAGTGGGGGGCGGGGCTGGGTCCATTTGACCACACTGACGAAATAGGGTCACCTGAGTTTTGGTTTGGGAAATCTCCTGGGATAGGGGAGTGAACCAGGTTAAAGTAGGGATTACTCCTTGACGTCAGACAACCAACACCAAATCAGCGATTCAGATACCCTAACTCCAGGCAAGAATACTGGAGTGGGTTGCCATTTCCTTCTCCAGCATGTCTTCCTAGTCCAGGAATCGAACCTGGCTCTCCTGCGTTGTAGGCGGATTCTTTACCAACTGAGCTACAAGGGAAGCCTGTAGTCTGTTATCCCACACATAAGTGCTTATATAAAAATAAGGAATGTCAGACTTCACTAGTGGTCCAGTGGTTAAGAATCCACTTGCCAACGGAGGGAACACGGGTTCAGTCCCTGGTCCAGGTAAAATCTCACCTGGAACCCCAGAGCGGCTAAGCCCATGAACCCCACCCAACTGCTGAGCCCGCACACCACGAGCCACTGCTCTGCAACGAAAGCCCATCACGGTGAGAAGACGGTGCGCCGCTACTAGAGAGCAGCCCCTGCTCGCTGCAGCTACAGAAAGCCCATGTGCTGCAGCGGAGGCTCGGCACAGCCAAAAGTGAAAATAAATAAATAAGGAGTCTCGATAATCAATACAAGGTGTATGTGCCACCGTTAGACTGCTTGGTGGTCCTCAATAGCACTACTGTTAACATTAGCTACATTTTGTCATACTTAATGATAAATAAACTAGAGGTTAAAAAGTCTATCAGTATACAACCAAGATATATTTTACCCCACAAACCTGCTGATGATTGCACAGGAGAAAAGAAATGTCAACCTTGTGAAAAACACAGTAATTCCATTTTAAAACAGAATACTATCAACCCAATTCTGAACTAAACCTACCCAAGGAGACATGATGGAGCAAGCTGTTTCCTCTAAATATCATCATCAGTTCACCTTTTGAACTACTCAACACTTGTATTCTCTAGTTGACAAAAAGAGAATTGGTAATGCCAAGGCAAGCTGATGAGTAAAGATCAGCCCTTCTAACACATCTGCTAAGGCAGTAAATTATCACATATCACATACAGAGCTCACAGGATGGAAAAACCAATATGCGTGATCAAAAGCCACCTTTCTTATTGAATTCCCACCATGTGCTTTCGTGGTTCACAACTAAGGTTCACAACCTTGAGTGACAGGCATCATTTTCTCCAGGTTGGTGGTGGTGTTAGTGGCTCAGTCGTGTCTGACTCTTTGTGATCCCATGGACTGGAGCCCACCAGGCTCCTCTGTCCTTGGGATTCTCCAGGCCAGACTGCTGGCGTGGGTTGCCATGCCCTCCTCCAGGGGATCTTCTCAATCCAGGGATCAAACCTAGGTTTCCCCCATTGCAGGCGGACACTTTACTGTCTGAGCCACCAGGAAAGCCCCTTCTCTGGGTGAAGATTCTTTTAAAAAGCGCAAGCAGATGGACTCACACGGAAGGAAAATCGAACCTAGCTAGATCTCCAGATCAAGTCCTAAACCACGTCTCCACAGCCCTTTCTCCAGAAATTTCCCCTGCAGGTGGTCCTAGCCGGTGGCACCAGCACTTCACGGAAGGGTCCCGTCACTCACTGACCTTTGGCTCCCAGGTTTCTCTACTGTATCCCATGCCCTCTGAGAGTCTGCAAGCTCAGGCAGCACAGAAAAATCCAAGCATATCAAGGCCAGGTCCCTAATCAGTTCAGCCACATGAATTCACCTAATGTGGTCTAATTTTGTTCACCTTCTTGAGGGTGGATGACACCATCTGATCGGGCACAGCTGGCTGGACAGTCCCACTCAGTCAGTGACCTAAAATTGCCTTTGATCAGAAGCAAACGTGGTTTGTGGAATGGACTGGTTTTAGATGCCAAAAAACAAATACAGTGATTTTTTTGGAGCTAGACAAACACTGGGAACGCTTACTAGCGACCGCAAACTTAGTGCATTTGATCTTCCACGCTTGACGTCAAGACGAGGTTTTTAAATAACCTAGCAGCTTGGCTTGCTCTCAGCTCAGCGCTGGAGATGTTTAGAGATACTGTAGTTAATAACATTGACACATACAAGGGAAGGGGGTCACTTACGAGAAGAAAACATGTGGATTTAAATCACAAACTGGTGCAAAGCGCAGTAGTCCTCAACCCTCACCCAGGAGAGAAACCTCGCAGGCAGAGTCGAAGGGGTGCTTTTAGAAAAGGCAAAGCCTCCAGACCAACCTCCCCCTCCAGACCAACCGAGTCAGAATCCTGGGGGCTGGGGAGCGGGGAAGTAGTTGTCATTGTTTTCAAACTTTTGGGATTGGTTGCTATGGACGGGAAGCGCTGAAAATGATGGCGTAGAGGGTGTCTCAGGAAGTTCCGTGTGCAAAAACCCAGAAATTCTCTGACCTTCTTTCCCACACGGGGAAGTCCTTACCACTGCAGGGGGCTGAAGGGTGAAGGCGAGACATGCGGCGCGTCTGTCACACGGCACCGCGTCAATGCCATTACTATTCTGGTGAATGACTCATACATGGATATGTGTCCATTTGCTCTTAGAAGTAAAGGATTTTAGCTCATATCCTCTCAGGAGCAAAGATTTTAGTTCTAACGCGGGTAACCAGATGCTTCCTCAGGGGCCGTGAAACTACTCATCTTTGCTTCTTTCTATGACTGGGGTGGGCAATCAGGCTTCATCTGCTGGCTTCCACCTGGGCTGAAACCTGGAGGAGCACAGAGCAGAGGGCTGCTGATTCCGACGGTACCAAGGTGCTGTGTGGGCCAGAAGCCAGAACTCTGAGCATCCGTCGCCATCACGAACACAGACTTTTGCTGGGATTCTGAACAGCATGGGCTTCTGTTACCACAGAATCCAGTAGGTTAACAATAGCATCAGAACATCTATCAGACTGAGTGCTGAGCAACATGGATGGACCTAGAGATTGTCAGAGAGAGAAGGAGAAATACTGCACGACATCCCTTACATGCAAAGTGTAGAAAGAAACGCTACAAATGAATTTACTTACAAAACAGACACAGACTTAGAGAACAAACTTACGGTTGCTAGGGAGGAAGGATGTGGGAAGGGGTAGTTGGGAAGTTTGGAATGGATGTGTTTATTTTAAACGGATAACCAACGAAGACCTAAGCTATAGCACGGAAAACTCCGCTCAGCGTTGTGTGGCAGCTTGAATGGGAAGGGAGTTTGGGGGCCAACAGGTCATGTACATGGATGATGAGGTCCTTCTGCCGTTCACCTGAAACTGTCACAGCATTGTTGGTCGGTGATTGGTCTTCTGTTGCTAAGTCACGCGCAACTCTTTGCAGCCCATGGACCACAGCACTCCAGGCTTCCCTGTCCTTCACTGTCTCCTAGAATTTGCTCAGATTCATGCCCATTGAGTTGGTGATGCTCTCTCATCCTCTGTCACCCTCTTCTCCTCCTGGCTTGGTCTTTTCTGAAGAGTGGCCCTTCACACGATGTGAAGAGTGTCTGGAGCGCCAGCATCAGTCCTTCCAATGAGTATTCAGGGCTGATCTCCTTCAGGATGGACCGGCTTGGTCTCCTTGCATCCAAGGGACTCTCAAGAGTCTTCTCCAGCACCAGTATCTGAAAGCATCAGTTCTTCGGCGCTCAGCCTTCTTTATGGTCCAATTCTCACATATGCACATGACTACTGGAAAACCACAGCTTTGACTATATGGACCTTTGCTGGCAAAGTGATGTCTCTGTTTATACTTTAATAAAAAAAGTGAAAAGTTTAAAAGGAAATAGAGTGACTGCTAACATCCAGAAAGATGCTGAGTACTTCATTTATTCCACAGGGACCTTATATGAGAAGTACGACCTAAACTTCACCAACAAAGAAACTGACATTATTGTGTGTCAGAATTCTCCCAGTTAGTGGTGTCTCCTGAATCTGAAGCCATACTTACTTGATTAAAAAACCCACTCTCTTAACTGACTGATTCACTGTATCTGGAATTTAAAGATAACCTAGCAACCTGAGCACACCTTGATCTGCGACATCCTAGGCTGGCTACGTCCTGGGTGATCTAACCTGCACAGGTGTGTGGCTCTGGAGAGCTCACAGTTGTCAGGGTGTGCAAAGCAATCCTCTGGGGATGAATATGCAAATGTCCAGGTCCTGTCTGTCAGCGACTCAGAAACTGTGTGTCTGAGATGGAGCCTGAATCTGCCTTTGTAGCCTTCTTTCTCTTGTCATTGTTGTTTAGCTGCCAAGCTCTGTCTGACTCTTTTCCAACTCCATGGACCAAAGCCCCCCAGGCTCCACTGTCTGTGGAATTCTCCAGGCAAGAGTAAGCAGGTTGCCATTTCCTTCGCCTAGGGAATCTTCCCAGTCCAGGGATCGAACCTATGACTCTTGCATTGGCAGGTGGAGATTCTTTATCACTGAGCCACCAGGGACGTCTAGCGTTCCTTCTAAGTTTCTTTAATTCAATTTGTTTCTATTTTGGTTCCTTTGAGAAATATGTTACTGAGCGACATCTCCGGCTTTTATTTTATTGCTTTAAATGTATTGTCCTAAGACAGGAGGCCTTGGGCCAAAATAAGCCAGGCACCTGTTTTGGCAAATAAAGTTTTATTAGCACACAGCCATTCCTGTGTATCATCTGTGCCTGCTTTCATGCCTGCAGAGCCAAGGATCTGAACAGAGGCTGTATGGCCAACCAAAGCAGAAAATATTTACTATCTGGCCCTTTACAGCAACGGTTTGCCAACCCCTGTCCTAAAATGACTCTGCTGCTGCTACACTTTGGCACGAGTGTGGACCACTGATTAATTTAGAAATACTTTTTCTGTATCGAACAGCATCTGAATTGCTCAGCTTCAGGGATACAATGAGTGTATGAAAAATGTACTTTATTCGTGGAAAACATGTCGTTCATTATGTCCCAAGCCGTGCCTGTCAGACGAGCACTTAAATAAATGACATTATCTCATCTTCTGACCTTCTGACTAGCCACAAATCCAAAGGCAAGAGAAACAGACTTTCCTCCAGCAGATGATCAAGAGAAGCAGGGGCTCTACATCTAATCTGCAAGACAAATGGAGAAAAATGGGAGGAATTCATTAAGAATCCCTCTCATTTACTTGAAAAAAAAAAAAAGGAAAAGTCAGCAAAGGCACAGACCTTTCCATGTTGCCATATACTTAAAAAAATATCAAGACCGAGGCGAAGAGCCAGCTGACGTTGGTGGAGGTAACTGCTTCCCGTCGCTGACCACTTGGAAAGTGAACCCACCCCTTCCTCCCCAGCCCATCATTAGGCAGGGCAAATAGTTGCCACATGAGGTCAAGCACCTTTGGACCAGAGAGAGAACAGGAGACACATCCTCAGCCGCAGCAAAGCACAGGAGATGAGTAAGGTGATAGTCAAGCGCCCAGAGCATGTAGTTTAGACCGTCAGCAGGAGGAGATGGCAGACAAGATGCAGACCAACACAGACTCGGCGGCGACGGAAGGAGGGCCTTACACGGTGCAGGCACTCGGGGCTGCTCGGTGCTTGGTGAAGGAATGCGCTTAGAAAAATAAAGCTGAACTGGGGCTTCCAAAGCGAGAAACGATGCTCAGAGTGCAAAGAAGCAAAACAAGAGCATTATTTTTTTACACACAATCATCTGGTATCAGATGAATGATCTCTAAGTATTTTCCCACCAGGGAAAAATAAAAGCCCAAATTCCTTCCTTCGAGCTCGGTTTCCTGGAGGAGCTGTAGGCTTGACCAGGTCTAGACTGCATTTTATGCCCTGCGCCCCGCCAGGTCCCCTGGCATCAGCGTCTGTGTGGACCCACCGCCTTGGCCGGCACACTGCAGGTTTCGCCGTCTGGCTCAGCAGGAAGCATGCACTGTTTGCGGGATGCTACTTAGCTATTTTTAAGAGCGGAGCTGCGCACAGGTATTTATGAATCTGGGTCCGACTTGGGGAAACACAATCTCTGCCAGTGCGCGGGCAGTGAGCGTTTTAACAGCCAACCACGAGGCCTCGGATGGAGACAGTCCGGGTGAGTGAGTGGGCCGACTCTTTCTGTAGCCCCTGGAGAGCCGTGAGCACTCTTGCAGGTGGTCCTGTCGGATTCTAGAAACGGCCATTGCTGGCAGAAGCGGGCTGCTGAGCTCTGACCCGGATGGCAAGAAAGGCAGGAATTCTGAAACACTATTTTTCATACCATGAGACTCATGGAGATATTACTTTTGCTTAAAAAGGTTAACCATGAATATCCACTGGAAAGACTGATGCTGAAGCTGAGGCTCCAATACTGTGGCCACCTGATGCAAAGAACTGACTCATTAGAAAAGACCCTGATGCTGGGAAAGATTGAAGGCAGGAGGAGGAGCAGGCGACAGAGGATGAGATGGCTGGATGGCATCACGGACTCGATGGGCATGAGTTTGAGCAAGACCATGTGAGATGGTGGTGGTGATGGTGGAGATGGTGGAGATGGTGAAGGACAGGGAAGCCTGCTGTGCTGCCGTCCATGGAGTCACAAAGAATTGGATGCGACCTAGCAACTGAACAGCAAGGAATCCCATAAAGTTTGCATTAGTATTCTTAAGCACAACATAATACCCTGTGGGTGAAGGTGAAAGTGAGTACTTCATTTATTCCACAGGGACCTTATATGAGAAGTACGACCTAAACTTCACCAACAAAGAAACTGACATTATTGTGTGTCAGAATTCTCCCAGTTAGTGGTGTCTCCTGAATCTGAAGCCATACTTACTTGATTAAAAAACCCACTCTCTTAACTGACTGATTCACTGTATCTGGAATTTAAAGATAACCTAGCAACCTGAGCACACCTTGATCTGCGACATCCTAGGCTGGCTACGTCCTGGGTGATCTAACCTGCACAGGTGTGTGGCTCTGGAGAGCTCACAGTTGTCAGGGTGTGCAAAGCAATCCTCTGGGGATGAATATGCAAATGTCCAGGTCCTGTCTGTCAGCGACTCAGAAACTGTGTGTCTGAGATGGAGCCTGAATCTGCCTTTGTAGCCTTCTTTCTCTTGTCATTGTTGTTTAGCTGCCAAGCTCTGTCTGACTCTTTTCCAACTCCATGGACCAAAGCCCCCCAGGCTCCACTGTCTGTGGAATTCTCCAGGCAAGAGTAAGCAGGTTGCCATTTCCTTCGCCTAGGGAATCTTCCCAGTCCAGGGATCGAACCTATGACTCTTGCATTGGCAGGTGGAGATTCTTTATCACTGAGCCACCAGGGACGTCTAGCGTTCCTTCTAAGTTTCTTTAATTCAATTTGTTTCTATTTTGGTTCCTTTGAGAAATATGTTACTGAGCGACATCTCCGGCTTTTATTTTATTGCTTTAAATGTATTGTCCTAAGACAGGAGGCCTTGGGCCAAAATAAGCCAGGCACCTGTTTTGGCAAATAAAGTTTTATTAGCACACAGCCATTCCTGTGTATCATCTGTGCCTGCTTTCATGCCTGCAGAGCCAAGGATCTGAACAGAGGCTGTATGGCCAACCAAAGCAGAAAATATTTACTATCTGGCCCTTTACAGCAACGGTTTGCCAACCCCTGTCCTAAAATGACTCTGCTGCTGCTACACTTTGGCACGAGTGTGGACCACTGATTAATTTAGAAATACTTTTTCTGTATCGAACAGCATCTGAATTGCTCAGCTTCAGGGATACAATGAGTGTATGAAAAATGTACTTTATTCGTGGAAAACATGTCGTTCATTATGTCCCAAGCCGTGCCTGTCAGACGAGCACTTAAATAAATGACATTATCTCATCTTCTGACCTTCTGACTAGCCACAAATCCAAAGGCAAGAGAAACAGACTTTCCTCCAGCAGATGATCAAGAGAAGCAGGGGCTCTACATCTAATCTGCAAGACAAATGGAGAAAAATGGGAGGAATTCATTAAGAATCCCTCTCATTTACTTGAAAAAAAAAAAAAGGAAAAGTCAGCAAAGGCACAGACCTTTCCATGTTGCCATATACTTAAAAAAATATCAAGACCGAGGCGAAGAGCCAGCTGACGTTGGTGGAGGTAACTGCTTCCCGTCGCTGACCACTTGGAAAGTGA
This sequence comes from Litocranius walleri, assembly GCA_006410535.1. Classification (NCBI taxonomy): domain Eukaryota; kingdom Metazoa; phylum Chordata; class Mammalia; order Artiodactyla; family Bovidae; genus Litocranius; species Litocranius walleri. The sequence continues at coordinate 625,120 of SJYG01000187.1, read as the reverse complement.
ACCCACCCCTTCCTCCCCAGCCCATCATTAGGCAGGGCAAATAGTTGCCACATGAGGTCAAGCACCTTTGGACCAGAGAGAGAACAGGAGACACATCCTCAGCCGCAGCAAAGCACAGGAGATGAGTAAGGTGATAGTCAAGCGCCCAGAGCATGTAGTTTAGACCGTCAGCAGGAGGAGATGGCAGACAAGATGCAGACCAACACAGACTCGGCGGCGACGGAAGGAGGGCCTTACACGGTGCAGGCACTCGGGGCTGCTCGGTGCTTGGTGAAGGAATGCGCTTAGAAAAATAAAGCTGAACTGGGGCTTCCAAAGCGAGAAACGATGCTCAGAGTGCAAAGAAGCAAAACAAGAGCATTATTTTTTTACACACAATCATCTGGTATCAGATGAATGATCTCTAAGTATTTTCCCACCAGGGAAAAATAAAAGCCCAAATTCCTTCCTTCGAGCTCGGTTTCCTGGAGGAGCTGTAGGCTTGACCAGGTCTAGACTGCATTTTATGCCCTGCGCCCCGCCAGGTCCCCTGGCATCAGCGTCTGTGTGGACCCACCGCCTTGGCCGGCACACTGCAGGTTTCGCCGTCTGGCTCAGCAGGAAGCATGCACTGTTTGCGGGATGCTACTTAGCTATTTTTAAGAGCGGAGCTGCGCACAGGTATTTATGAATCTGGGTCCGACTTGGGGAAACACAATCTCTGCCAGTGCGCGGGCAGTGAGCGTTTTAACAGCCAACCACGAGGCCTCGGATGGAGACAGTCCGGGTGAGTGAGTGGGCCGACTCTTTCTGTAGCCCCTGGAGAGCCGTGAGCACTCTTGCAGGTGGTCCTGTCGGATTCTAGAAACGGCCATTGCTGGCAGAAGCGGGCTGCTGAGCTCTGACCCGGATGGCAAGAAAGGCAGGAATTCTGAAACACTATTTTTCATACCATGAGACTCATGGAGATATTACTTTTGCTTAAAAAGGTTAACCATGAATATCCACTGGAAAGACTGATGCTGAAGCTGAGGCTCCAATACTGTGGCCACCTGATGCAAAGAACTGACTCATTAGAAAAGACCCTGATGCTGGGAAAGATTGAAGGCAGGAGGAGGAGCAGGCGACAGAGGATGAGATGGCTGGATGGCATCACGGACTCGATGGGCATGAGTTTGAGCAAGACCATGTGAGATGGTGGTGGTGATGGTGGAGATGGTGGAGATGGTGAAGGACAGGGAAGCCTGCTGTGCTGCCGTCCATGGAGTCACAAAGAATTGGATGCGACCTAGCAACTGAACAGCAAGGAATCCCATAAAGTTTGCATTAGTATTCTTAAGCACAACATAATACCCTGTGGGTGAAGGTGAAAGCGCTCAGTCGTGTCCAACTCTTTGTGACCCCATGGACTATACAGTCCATGGAATTCTCCAGGCCAGAATACTGGAGTGGGTAGCCTTTCCCTTCTCCAGGGGATCTTCTCAATCAGGGATTGAATTCAGGTCTCCCGCATTGCAGGCAGATTTTTTACCAGCTGAACCACCAGGGAAGCCCAAGAAAACTGGAGCAGATAGCCTATCCCTTCTTCAGCGGATCGTCCCGACCCTGGAGTCGAACTGGGTTTTCCTGTACTGCAGGCGGATTCTTTACCAACCGAGCTACCAGGGAGGCCCTACCCCATGGGTAGAGTATATGTATAATGTGTATGTGTATAGATATGACTATAAATACATAAGTTTGGTCAAGAAGTTAAGTACTCTTAGCCCAACCTATGTGCATTGTACAAAGAGATTGATTACAAGACATAATAAGAAATATATATACACATATGTGTGTGTGTGTGTTGGAACATATAATATATACAGAATATAGGAATATAGGACATATACATATATATCCTATGTATATGCACTGTACATACAAAGACATTGATTACAAGAAATAAGATGACCCACGCTCATATGATCATATAGGCTGGTGAGTTTCAAAGTCTCCATCATCTGGATGCACTATGGGTTATTCGATCAGTCAGAGTTCCAGTCGACATGGAGGTTATTTCCAGCATGTTGTCACTACAGGATGTCCTGAGTGTGCATTTTGGTGAGCACACTTGTTTGTTTCTTACAGATAGCTTTGCAGTGGCTTCTGGGAAGTGGGACTGCTGGATGAGATGGTGGCTGCGTGTATAATCTCATTGTATGTGTGCTCAGTTGCTCAGCCGTGTCCGACTCACTGCAGCCCCAGGGACTATAGCTGCCAGGTTCCTCTGTCAGTGGGATTTCCCAGATGAGAATACTGGAGGAGGTTGCCATTTCCTCTTCCAGGGGATCTTCCCAAGCCAGGGACAGAACCTGCATCTCCTGGGTCTCCTGCATTGCAGGTGGGTTCTTTACCACTGAGCCACTGGGGAAGACCAGAGAAATGCCAATTAGAAGGGCACACCTATTTTTCTTTCAAGGTTCTTGGATGCGTGGCAAACTTTTTATTATGTGACATTTTATTTTTGCCTTCTTTACTGTCTTTGAAAGCAAAGAGAAGATAAAATAAACCTTAATTCTTACAGAAAATCAAGCCTTCCCCTCCATGACATTTTGTTGGGTATTCAAATGCTAATTACACTAGCTGAATAGGTGAGATTGTTACTGGAGTGAAGTGACAGAAATCAGCTCACTCAGATCTTTGTCATTTTTTTACTAAGTGAGAGAATGTGAGGGTGCACGTCTCCCAATCAGACACGTGTGCTGGCTACAAATGCAACTCATTGGGGAGGAATTTTTCTAAGGGAGTCACAGGTGCTAGGTAGACAGGTGTTTGGGTGCCAGACTTTCACGCCATGCATGGAGGGAGACCAAAAGAGTGGGGAAAACATTAGCATGACTCAGTAATCCCACATGCAATTTCGATTCAAAACATCGAGATTAACGCTTAACAGATGATTTGACTTAAACGCAAAAAACAAGGCTATACAACTGCTGGAAGACTATAGCAGGAAACAAATATCAGAGACCTTAGGTTAGGCCAAGAGTTCTTAGCTTCAACACTAAAAGCATGGTGTATAATGGCGCAAATTGGTAAATGGACAAAAGATATTGCTAAGAAAATGAAAAGACGAGGCCCAGACTAGGAGAAGATCTATGGCGCACATACAGGCTAATGCTGACACTCATCAGAAACAAAGCTGGGCAGGAGGAAAGGAAGCAACAACTTTAAAGTGCTGAGGAACAGAAGGAGGGAGAGGGCCATCTTCACACAAACAAAACCCGAGCCAACTTCTCACCAGTTGACCTGAAGGACAAAAACACTCAAAGAGTTCCTCCAGGCAAAGGGGAGATGATGCGTGTGAAAAATCAGGCACTGGAAATAGTAACCGGGTGGATAAACATTTAAATACATTATAATTTCTCTTAATTTCTTTAAAAGAAAATTGACTGTTGTAAAGTAAAACCAGCAGCAATGCACTGTGGGATTTACAGCAGGGTGAGGTGAATTAAGTGATATCATTGAGTAAGGAAAGTCAATAAGTAAATAAGGGAAAAATGAACAATGACAGTAATTCAGTGCACAGAAATGAGGTACCTGGCAACATATGGCGAAGCGGTAATTCTCAAGAGATCAGGATTAATGAACTATGCACGTTGTGATTCTGATGCCAGTTCAGTTCAGTTCAGTTGCTCAGTCGTTTCCGACTCTTTGTGACCCCATGGACTACAGCACGCCAGGCCTCCCCATCCATCACCAACTCCTGGAGTTTACTCAAACTCATGTCCGTTGAGTCGGTGATGCCATCCAACCATCTCATCCTCTGTTTTCCCCTTCTCCTCCCACCCTCAATTTTTCCCAGGATCAGGATCTTTTCAAATGAGTCAGCTCTTCACATCAGGTGGCCAAAGTATTGGAGTTTCAGCTTCAGCATCAGTCCTTCCAATGAATATTCAGGACAGATTTCCTTTGGGATGGACTGGTTTGATCTCCTTGGTGTCCAAGGGACTCTGAAGAGTCTTCTCCAGCCCCACAGTTCAAAAGCATCAATTCTTCAGTGCTCAACTTTCTTTATGGTCCAACTCTCACATCCATACATGACCACTGGAAAAACCACAGCTTTTACAATACGGACCTTATCTCAGTAAAGTATTGTCGCTGCTTTTTAATATGCTGTCTAGGTTTGTCATAGATTTTCTTACAAGGAGCAAGCATCTTTGAATTTCACGGCTGCAGTCACCATCTGCAGTGATTCTGGAGCCCAAGAAAATAAAGTCTGTCACTGTTTCCACTGCTTCCCCATCTATTTGCCATGAAGTGATGGAACTGGATGCCATGATCTTTGTTTTCTGAAAGTTGAGTTTTAAGCCAGCATTTTCACTCTCCTCTTTCACTTTCATTAAGAGGCTCTTTAGTTCCACTTGGCTTTCTGCCATAAGGGTGGTGTCATCTGCATATCTGAGGTTATTGATATTTCTCCCTGCAATCTTGATTCCAGCTTGCACTTCATCTAGCCCAGCGTTTCTCATGATGTACTCTGCATATAAGTTAAATAAGCAGGGTGACAATATACAGCCTTGACCTACTCCTTTCCCTATTTGAAACCAGTCTGTTGTTCCATGTCCAGTTCTAACTATTGCTTCTTGACCTACATACAGATTTCTCAGGAGGCAGGAGAGGTGGTCTGGTATTCTCATCTCTTTAAGAATTTTCCACAGTTTGTTGTGATCCACACAATCAAAGATTTTAGCATAGTCAATGAAGCAGAAGCAGATATTTTTCTGGAGCTCTCTTGCTTTTTCTATCATCCAGTGGATGCTGGCAATTTGATCTCCAGTTCCTCTGCTTTTTCTAAGCCCAGGTTGAACATCTGGAAGCTCTCAGTTCATGGACTGTTGAAGCCTAGCTTGGAGAATTTTGAGCATTACTTTACTAGCGTGTGAGATGAGTGCAACTGTGCGGTAGTCTGAGCATTCGTTGGCATTGCCTTTCTTTGGGATTGGAATGAAAACTGACCTTTTCCAGTCCTGCTGCCACTGCTGTTTTCCAAATTTGCTGGCATATTGAGTGCATCACTTTCACAGCATCATCTTTTAGGATTTGAAATCGCTCAATTGGAATTCCATCACCTCCACTAGCTTTGTTCGTAGTGATGCTTCTTAAGGTCCGCTTGACTTCACACTCCAGGATGTCTGGCTCTAGTATGGGATCACCCCATCGTGGTTATCTGGATCACAAAGATCTTTTTTGTACAGTTCTATATATTCTTGCCACTTCTTCTTAATAGCTTCTGCTTCTGTTAGGTCCATACTGTTTTTGACCTTTATTGTGCCCATCTTTGCATGAAAAGGAGAAGGCAATGGCACCCCACTCCAGTACTCTTGCCTGGAAAATCCCATGGACAGAGGAGCCTGGTGGGCCACAGTCCATGGGGTTGCTAAGAGTCAGACACGACTGAGCGACTTCACTTTCACTTTTCACTTTCATGCATTGGAGAAGGAAATGGCAACCCACTTCAGGGTTCTTGCCTGGAGAATCCTAGGGACGGGGGAGCCTGGTGGGTTGCTGTCTATGGGATCACACAGAGTTGGATACAACTGAAGTGACTTAGCAGCAGCAGCAGTTGCATGAAAAATTCCCTTGGAACCTCTCATTTTCTTGAAGAGACCTCTAGTCTTTCCCATTCTACTGTTTTCCTCTGTTTCTTTCCATTAATCATCAAGGAAGGCTTTCTTATCTCTCCTTGTTATTCTTTGGAACTCTGCATTCAGATGGGTATATCTTTCCTTTTCTCCTTGGCCTTTTGTTTTTCTTTTCTTAACTATTCGTAAGGCCTCCTAAGAAAACCATTTTGCCTTTTTGCATTTCTTCTTCTTGGGGATGGTTTTGATCGCCTCCTCCTGTACAATGTCATGAACCTCTGTCCATTGTTCTTCAGACACTCTATCAGATCTAATGCCTTGACTATTTGTCACTCCCACTGTATAATCATAAGGGATTTGATTGTACCCAAATGATCTAGTGATTTTCCCTACTTTCTTCAATTTAAGTCTGAATTTTGCAATAAGCAGTTCATGATCTGAGCCACAGTCAGCTCCCGGTCTTATTTTTACTGACTGATGCCAAACATGAAAGAAAAAAAAAAGAAAGGAAGGAAAGGAGGGAGGGAAGTAAGGAGGAAGGGAAGAAAAAGAGAAAGCAAATGAGGGAAAAGGAAAAGAAAAGGAAACCATAACATTTTAAAGCAAAGAAAGTACAACTAACAATTAAATGGAGGAGATGAAAAACAGAAGACCAGAAATACATGTTTAATCCAAACACAGACCACCAGCACACTCACATATAACTATTCTTAAAGTTTGAAATACTCCATGGTGGGCTACAGTCCTTGGGTCGAAAAGAGTTGGACATGACTGAGGTGACTCAGCACATACGCAACTGAAATTTATAAGCAGGCCACCCAAAAATACTGATTAATTGGCAATCTGTTAGATACCTTTAAAACCCTCTGAATTTTCTGGGGTACAAAAGATCGTGTATTAATATCTCCTTATGGAATCCAAATTCTGAAGGATGCAAGCAGAACTCTGGCTTTACTTCCATGCCTCGGGAACTGAAAATGACTAGATGAACAAGTAAGCCTTCAAAAGATCTGTTATTGACACATCTCAGTGAACTATATCTCATCAAGGTTTTACCCTCCTCCCATCTAGCTTTTTGGGGAAGAAGTAAGGTTTTGATTATTTCTCCTTGAGTTGCCCTCCTTAAGTTGTTGGGAAGTCACCAACATCTTATTCCCAGAAAATGGATGAAATATATCCAGCTCTCGGTATTTTTTTTCCTAAATAAATTGAATTGTGGCTTTATTTGTTTTACAAAACTTTTTTAAGAAAAAAAAAGACAAATACACTGTAGCTACAAAACTAGTTTTTCTTTTTTAAAGATCAGAGGCAAATAGCCTCAGAATAACCCTGAATGTTCCTTTGACGATCCATTCCCCAGGAAAATGTTTTTAAAGTAAATAATTGTATATGTATTTGGTTAGCACAAAAGCTTTACAGACAACCTTTTTGATGTGGTTGGAAACTGGAACCAGTTTCGAAAGCAACTGGACATTTTATGGCTGAGATAATTTTCTCCTCTGCTTTCTACTTTCAGAAACGGAATCTGTCGTGATAGAGAGATGAGCCAGAGGCGTGAAATTCAACCAGGAATAGATATTATAAACTGCAGGTAGCCTGCACCCTTCTGAATGACAGGCCTTCAGATGCATGGTGCATTTCTCTCTCTGGTTCCTCCTTCCACTCAGCTTCCTCTGCAAGCAGTCACAGGATGCACGTCAGAAGATGCTTCACAACATTTCTAAAGATGTCGGTGAAAAAATAGGTGGTATCTGTTTACTACTGTACTTTGATATTGGCAGAGCCTGGAAAGTCACTTTGGGTTGCTGGTGGCTTTTCTGTTTTGTTTTCATTCAAAATTATTTCTTTCCAAACAAGGCAGAAGGAAATGAAAGAAAAGGCTATGCTAATAATGTAGCATTATGGCGTGATATGATCGTTGGAGGAAATATCTGAATTGCTTGTGGGGAAGTGGACATTGTGCTCAGCGACACTGAGGGGTTTACAAGGCCAGAAAGTTCCACTCCCCCGTCCCATCCCAGCACAAAGCAACAGCCGTGGACGACACTCAGCTTCTGCAAGAAGAGAGTCAGTTTTGGGGGCTGCGTGGACCTGGGCCTCATCCAGGTTTTGGTCCTGCCTCCTGGCTTGAAAGCTTCCAGGCTTTCTCCTTGTCTTGGAGTCACCTCACTGAGCATAAGCGTGCTGGGGCCAGCTTTCCCGCATTAACTCAGCACGCCTCCACCCCTCCATGGCCCAGTCAGACTCATCTCTCCTCCATCTTCTCACCCTTCTCCTTTGTTGTTATTTAGTCACCAAGTCTTGTCTGACTCTTTGCAACCGCATGGACTGTAGGCCTCTGAGCTCCTCTGTCCATGGGATTCCGCAGGCAAGAATCCTGGAGCGGAGAGTCCTTTCCTTCTTCTGGGAATCCTCTTGACCCAGGGATCAAACCTGCACCTCCTGCATTGCCAGGTAGATTCTTTCCAGTGAGCCACGATGGAAGCCCCCTCACCTTCCCTTATCTGGATGTTTTAAGAAGAAAATTACACAGAGTTTGGTTGCCATCCATCCATCGCACCCAGGGAACTACTTTAAAACACTGCACACAGCTGACACCTCATCACATTGCGTGTTTAAATTGCTTGGATAACACAGGGTAGGGAGGAAGGCTGCTCATCTGCAGATGTAGCACGTGCATTGCTCGAGATGGATGAATTCCAGAGGCCACCGGGTCAACACTGCACCTAGAGCTCATAACCCTTGCATTTGGCAAGTGGGTGGATCGCATGCTGTGTCCTTACCACAATGAAACAAATTAAAAAAAAAAAAACTACTTGAATAAAACACTAAAATAATGGCTTCCCAGGTGGCTCAGTGGTAAAGTATCTGCCTGCAATACAGGACACAGGTTGGATCCCTGGGTCAGGGAGATTTCCGGAGAAGGAAATGGTAAACCTCTCCAATATTCCTGCCTGAAAAATTCCATGGACAGAGGAGCCTGGCAGGCTACAGTCTGTGGAATCACAGTCAGACATAACTATGCGTGCATGCTGACAAAATGACAGTATAAAACAGTATCTAGCTTCCTGTTTACTACTTTATCCTGGAAAGGGAACCAACTCTACATACATTTGCTCTATGTCTTCAATACGCCCTCTATTTGAAAGAAGGCTGTACAGAATCTCGAAGAGCTTGCTACAGTGACTGACCCAGCCAGATATATAATTTGCAAAGCCAGGCCTGGCCCCTCAGTCTGTCTGAGGCCAGAGCTCAGGCTGAAGTTGAAATTTAATGTAGAAGCTCAAATCACCTTGATGGTCCCTGACTCTTTTTAGAGGCTGACAGCCTGTTTGGATTAGCACAAAGCACAGAATGTCACAAGATAGAATTTCCATTTCATCCATGAAAAATCAAAGGATTTTTAAATTTAGGGTATTTCCCACTTTAACTGCATCAGATTTTGATTGCTCCTTCATTCTGTCCTCACTTTGTTTAGGCATGCCCGTCCCTCACTGCAGTGGCATCTTACTAATTCAGGCCTGGCTTGTTTGGAATCCGTGATAATTCGACTGAGACAAGATGGGCTTTCACTTTCACTTCCCTGTTATCTAAGAAGGAACTTTTAAAGAAAGTGAATTCTATTAACAGGACTTCCTGGAGTTTAATCTACTTAAGAAAATATAGCAGTTCTCCAGAACCCAGCGGCTACAATTTGCATATAAATGATTCCTTTCCAAATATCTCTTATGAAGCGATCAAAGACAGCCCACAAAAACTTGGCAGCCCTCAAACATTATTTCACGTTATCCTCCATGGTTCAAAGAACTCACAAAAATAAAAATTTACGAACCCACCTTTCATAATATAGTGGCTTCCCAGGTGGCTCAGTGGTAAAGAATCCGCCTGCCAATGCAGGAGACACAGGTCCTATCCCTGAGTTGGGAAGATCCTCTAGAGGAGGAAATGGCAACCCACTCCAGTATTCTTGCCTGGAGAATCTCAGAGACAGAGGAGTCTGGAGGGCTACAGTCCACGGGGTTGCAAAGAGATAGCCATGACTGAGCATGTCGACACACACATCATAATATAAGCTGTTTATTCCCTCAATAATTTTCAACTTCTGAGAGCATTACAAATGTGCTTGCTTTACAAGCTGTTTTTTAAGCCTTGTTTTGTGACTATCCTTGTGGTTGGGTGTGCCTGGAGCCCTTGAAGGAGCCGACATTGTTCGACGAGTTTGTTTGTTTTTCTCTGTTTTAACCTGAGCTTTGGACCGAGATACAAAGATTCTAATCTTGGGGCGCTGCCTTTGAGACAGCTGGAGTTTGGGGAAATCATTTTGTCTCTGAATCTATTTCCAGTAAAAGATAAAATATCCAGCTTCCGTGTGAGAGTGAAAAAGTAAACGATATGAAACAAAGGCTAGCACCCCACGCCGTGCCCAGTGCAGAGCTACCGCATGACACGTGAGTGCTTCCTCCCGACCGCCCTTCCCTTACACACCTGCCGCCCGCTCCAGGCATCTGCGTTCAGGAAAGGCACTTTTAAAAGTGGCCATGGAGATGAGTGCAAACAGCCGTGCCCATCTGCCCCCCGCTGCTGGGAGCCAGCATGGGGACTCCCGCCCAGGACAAGGTCACGCAGAGAGGCCTGACAGGCAAGGTGAGTCAGATCCCACCCAGCACCCAGGACAAGGTCACGCGGAGAGGCCTGACAGGCAAGGCGAGTCAGATCCCACCCAGCACCCTGGACAAGGTCACGCGGAGAGGCCTGACAGGCAAGGCGAGTCAGATCCCACTCAGGACAATGTCACACAGAGAGGCCTGATGGGCAAGGCGAGTCAGGTCTCAAGGGGTCCTCTCCCTGAGCATCTACCCCAAAACCAAACTCTGCCTGTTTACTGTCTGCTATACTATACCTTTCTGACATAACAGGGGGCTATCCCTGACCACCTTTCTCTGGAAAGAGTTAATTCAGAGCTCCAGTTAACAGTCTCCTACATATAAAAACAATGTCTCAGTTTAAACTCCTTTGATGGCTTTCTAATTTACCTGACCAGTCTGCCCGGACTTTTACAACTTGTGATTGTTTACAGCCCCCCAACCACAAGCGGCACAAAGCTTAAAACATCTTAAAGATATAGAGCCTTTTAGAGCTAAGAATTAGTTTGGTGAAGGATTTGACTGTTGAGTTAATGTTTGCCACCAGGCTTCCATATCCTTTATCTTTTAGGCACCTGAGGGGATATTAATCAATGTAATTGGGATGCAGAAATAGGAATATAGTCGTTTTGATGTCAGCAACACTAGACTTTTGAGTTAATGAATTTTCTCTTTGTTATAAATCACTGTACTCCTCTTTCATTGTTATAAATTGTTGTGTCCTTGCTATGTAAGAATGTAACTATTTAGTGCTTTCTGAGAGTGGTACCAGACTCTGGAAAGAACACACTCTTAAGTTTTCTGGTTGACAGACCCTTATCAGAAAAGGGCCGTAAAATGCTAATTGGCCCTCTGGCCAGAAGATGATGTCAATCACCTAAGACTTGTGTACACAACTAGGTATGCAGAGAGAAAGCCTGGTCTCGATAAGAGTCAGGGCTGCTGACACTGCATAAGTTTGTACTATCCATTGATCTCTATGTACAACCAAAAGTATAAAAGGCCTTTGCAGACAATAAAGGATGGGCCAGTCACAGGAAAGACTGGTTCCCCTGTTGTCAAATCTCTCTCTCTCTCTTTCTCCCTTTCCCTCCCTCTCCTTTTCAGGCTCAATTCCCATCTGGGGCGTGGAGGCTCTCCGAGTCTACTTACTTGCCCTGGCTTCTAAGACCCACGCGAGAGGGAACCCAAGGTGGGGCACCCTCTACTATCCAAGTGGGCGCCGGTGGCCTAGTGTAGATGGTGCAAGGTCCTTGTCTTGGAACTTTATTGGTTTTCCATGTAAACCAAGTTATTCAGCATCTTTTCTCCACTAACTTTTCCTACTACACTATTCTTTCCTAATCTCTCTTTATATTTCTAAATAAGTAAGTTTTTTCTCACCACGCCGTCCACCCTTCAAATTCCCTGGATCCACCAGGGCTGGATTGTGGCACCCCGCCCCAAATTACGTTCCCTTACCCCTCTCCCTACCCAGAACCAAGTCTCAAGAGTAGAATTCAGAAGGCTCAGCAGGGTCTTAGAGTTTTAGACAGAGAGCAAGTCATAGGCTAAGACTGATATATAGCAACTGAAAATAATAATCAAGGCCTGGAAGAGTGCCTGTGAAAGGTGCCCTACTGCTCTAAAGCTCAGGCTCCACATAGCACTGAAAAAGGAAGAAGAGGGAAACAAAGCCCCACGAGAAAAAGAATGATTTCATTTGCTGTCTGGTACTTTCCTCTGGATCCTGGGCTGGTTATGATGTGAACAACTCGTCAGCAACACTTTCTGAGTCAACAGATCCAAGGGCCACTGGGCCAGCAGCTATTTTAAGATACTTTCAGAATCTGCTGAGGGCTCTCAGTGCCATCATCCTCAGGATGTGCTTCACGGTTACCGGAGTCAGGATGAAGTCTGCGGGTAAAGATGTGACCTTGCAGATGTACCTGTGCTCTGCACTGGGGGAAGAGCTGATCCTGATGGGATGAAATGGGAAGAGCATCTTTTCCTGTCAGTTTGCACAGAAATACCAAGCAGAAGCAGACACACTGCCCCCTCCCCGGGGCAACTCTGGCCAATAGGGAGGAGAGAGGGGTGGCACCCTAGCAATCTTATGCATACAGGGTTCCATTCCCATGAGCCCTTGCGATCACCATGGTAACACGGCGGTGAGCCGCATCATCAGCTTCGTCGCTCCCCCTCGTCATTATCAGCATGTCATCCTTGATCTACAGAAAGGATGCTGAGGAGTTGGAGGCAGTGAATGATTCACCCGGACCCCGGAAGCCATGGGCTCATTCCACAGGCGCCACTGTGCAAACACCCCTACTTCGGAGAAGGATGCTTTGCATTTGAACTCACTTCTGTCGGCTACCTGTGTGTCTCTGAGTACCTTCCACCCTCATCGTTTCTTCCTGAGAAATGAGAGGACTGAGTGAGGTGATTCACCCAGGGAAGATCCTTTCCACGTAGGCTTCCTCCCACAAGCTGTCGCTTCTCTTCCAACTGAGGAGAATCTGATCTGCAGAGAAACAGCGTTGGTGGCCCACGACGGTGTTGCTGCCGACTCCAGAAGCTGGGAGGGCCAGTCTTCTTCTTTCACACTCAAGGAAAGAAAGAAGAGAGGCTGCATAAACAGCTCTGATTTTCCTATCTCTCGCTGCACTTCTGAACTCCGCCACTGAAGCAAAGCCTGCTAGCCAGCACAGTCTGAAACGGCTTTCTGATCTCTGATCCAGTACAAACACAGGAAATAAATTCTATTTCCAACCAATCAATCCAGGTCCTCTGAGAAGGAAAAGCATTTTCCTGGACTGACAGATGAACTTGAATCAGAAGAGAATGGTTTACATTCACAGGTGGGCCAAGGAATCCACAAACCACAAGATAGGAGCAAAAGGCCTACCCTAGACCCCCCCTGACACTGCTCTCAAGGCAGGAGAGGAGCCCACAAGGCAAGGCTCTTAGAGTGATCTGAAAATGCCATTCACAGAGGCCTGAGTACCTACAGGAACCCCGAAACAGAAACACCAGGATCTCAAGAAACATAATTCATCAAATCCATTTTTATCTGTAAAAAGCCCTTTCTGGAGGTCTGCCATAAAATCAACAAATTCATGTCACTTGGGAACTATTAATCTAACAAAATATCAGCAATACAGAAAGAATTGGGAAAGATATTTGGCAGAAAATAGAAATATGTCCAGACTAATGTGTGGGGTTGTGGGTGCAGGGAGGGAAGGAAGATTCCCTTGGAATCTTTATTAGCACAAATCTCTGGCACATGTAGGATTTTTCAACTTGGCCATCTACAGAACAAAATCAATAGGATCATGAATACCAAATGGACACACGGCTTAGCTCTGTGTGTGCATGTGCGTGTGCATGTGTGTGAAAACCAAAGTGTTACATAATGATTGCAGTAAAATCTGGAAGTATAAATATCAAAACAAAAACAACATGAAACAACCTGTAGCTCTATTAACGTAGAGATCACCACCAGCGACATCTTGGCATGTATCTTTCCAGATAGCTTTATATGCATAGTTAAGTGTGCTGTTTACTGCTCTGCGTGTGTGCTAAGTCACTTCAGGCATGTCTGACTCTTTGCAACACCATGGACTGTAGCCCACCAGGATCCTTGGACTGTGGGATTCTCTAGGTAAGAATACTGGTGTGCATGCCCTCCTCCAAGGGATCTTTCTCACCCAGAGATCAAACCAACCTCTCTTGCATCTCCTGCACCGGAGGTGGGTTCTTTACCACTAGCACCACCTGGGAAGCCTGCTTATTGCTGCAGGGAGGGAAGGAAGATTCCCTTGGAATCTTTATTAGCACAAATCTCTGGCACATGTAGGATTTTTCAACTTGGCCATCTACAGAACAAAATCAATAGGATCATGAATACCAAATGGACACACGGCTTAGCTCTGTGTGTGCATGTGCGTGTGCATGTGTGTGAAAACCAAAGTGTTACATAATGATTGCAGTAAAATCTGGAAGTATAAATATCAAAACAAAAACAACATGAAACAACCTGTAGCTCTATTAACGTAGAGATCACCACCAGCGACATCTTGGCATGTATCTTTCCAGATAGCTTTATATGCATAGTTAAGTGTGCTGTTTACTGCTCTGCGTGTGTGCTAAGTCACTTCAGGCATGTCTGACTCTTTGCAACACCATGGACTGTAGCCCACCAGGATCCTTGGACTGTGGGATTCTCTAGGTAAGAATACTGGTGTGCATGCCCTCCTCCAAGGGATCTTTCTCACCCAGAGATCAAACCAACCTCTCTTGCATCTCCTGCACCGGAGGTGGGTTCTTTACCACTAGCACCACCTGGGAAGCCTGCTTATTGCTCTCAGTTCAGTTCAGTCACTCAGTCGTGTCCAACTCTTTGCGACCCCATGAATCACAGCACGCCAGGCCTCCCTGTCCATCATCAACTCCCGGAGTTCACCCAGACTCACGTCCATTGAGTCAGTGATGCCATCCAGCCATCTCATCCTCAGTCGTCCCCTTCTCCTCCTGACCCCAATCCCTCCCAGCATCAAAGTCTTTTCCAGTGAGTCAACTCTTCACATCAGGTGGCCAAAGTACTGGAGTTTCAGCTTTAGCATCAGTCCTTCCAAAAAAATCCCAGGGCTGATCTCCTTCAGAAAGGACTGGTTGGATCTTTCAGTCCAAGGGACTCTGAAGAGTCTTCTCCAACACCACAGTTCAAAAGCATCAATTCTTTGGCACTCTGCCTTCTTCACAGTCCAACTCTCACATCCATACATGACCACAGGAGAAACCATAGCCTTGACTAGACAGACCTTAGTCGGCAAAGTAATGTCTCTGCTTTTGAATAGACTATCTAGGTTGATCATCGCTTTCCTTCCAGGGAGTAAGCGTCTTTTAATTTCATGGCTGCAGTCACCATCTACAGTGATTTTGGAGCCCCCAAAAATGAAGTCTGACACTGTTTCCACTGTTTCCCCGTCTATTTCCCATAGGTCATTATATTTGTTTTACAAAAATGGAATCATAATATATCAACTTCTTTTAGAAAATTTGAGTAAATAAAAAGGAAAATGTCTGTTGGTAAACCGTCTAGTTCTCCAACACTGGAAAAGTCTAGACACCCCCATACCTCTTTCCCCTGATACTTTTGATGCACATTTATAGATTAAATAGAATTTTTTTATAAACATCACAACTGTATAGAAGAGACTCTGCTACCTGATTTTCTCATTAGCCCTGAATGTTTTTCATTTCACACAATATGGGCATGCATGCTTACTGCTGCTAATCTCCTAGTCCATCCTAGAATAGTGTCTGTATTTCTGGAAAGGGGATTTTGAGCTCAGAAAGTGTATGATTTATCCTCTCCGAATCACAGCAGGAGAGGAGCCATCGCTTATAACCCAGTCAGTGCTGAGCCTCACTGTTCTTTCTTGCTGCTGTCATTTTCATGGAAGATAAATGTTATGCTTAGTGTTCATTAAATAAAATTCTCCTTGAAAAACGCCTGTGTTCACACGTTTAACAAATAGCTTCAGAAGTTGGCTGTGTGCCAGGCACCGTTGTAAGTAGGTAATAGCTATTCTTTTAATTCTCTTAACAACCCTATAAGATAGATGCTATTACCATGACTCCCATTTCATAGATGGGAAAACTGGGGCATGAAGAAATGAATTAACCAGGAGCAAGAGAGCTTGAAGTCAGACCAGGCAGTTGAGCTCTAGCATCGACTTCTGTACTTTGGCACCTGGGCTCTCTCCCAGGCACCTTCCTACAAGCAAGATCCCCTCATAAATCTGCTTCTCTCGGTGCCAATAAGGCACTTTCTAAGTACTTCCAGCACATTTCCCTTATAGGATGACAATTCCCCGTGACTGTAAAGCTGCAAGGGAGGCTTGGAAAATAAAGACGAAGCAAAAACAATTCAGGCGACTCTGATTAGCTGACAAAATTATAACCCGCCCCCTGGGACTTGGCTCATCACTGAAGCAGCAGTAAAATGCAGGGTCCTGTCTGCAAACAAGAAGCGGTGGTAACAATAGCTGTCTAAAGGGGCCTGCCCCCCAGCACCCCATGCCCAGGGCCAGCAGCTGCCGGTGTAGGTCTTCCATGACCTGGACCACGAGGCCGTGATGCCACTCGAAAATGGAAGTCTCTCTTCCAAGTAACAGAGTCTGCAGTTCAAGAGAAACAGATCAGAGTCCTGGTTCCCGTTTCGGAATTCATGAAAGTGAGACTCGCCTTTCAGTGTCAGCCAGTTCCATTCTGCCTCCGGGTGGAGGAGCCGGGCTCTCCTAGCGTGGGCAGGGCCTGGGAAAGGGCAGACCCAGAAATGCATCCCATGGTGCACACCCGGCTACTACAGCCCGTGGGCACGCATCACAGATGAGGCCTACACCCACTGTCCGGGAATGGGCCCTAAACGGTGCCCGACGCGAAAGATGCAACGAGCTCAGAATTTATGAATTTACGCAGACAGCTCATGGATGACCGTCAAAAGGCTTAAGTTGAGAAATCTAAACTGGCCAGGGCAGGAGACACAGGTCCAAGTTTTGGATCCTTGTTGGACAGGAGGAAGGAAGGAAGGGGAAGAGAATTCGGAACAGGGACAGCATCTCAAGTTCAAAAACAGGTAGGTAGATGCGGTTGTATACACCTGGAGTTCTGTGCCTCTCACCCCAGCCGGCCAAGAACCAGTGACGGCAGACAGGGGCTGAGACGGAGGACAGCCTTCTCCCTGGAGGCTCATCACAGCTCACACTCAAGGCCTGTCGCACATATTTATTTGCTGAGGCTTCTGTGGGCTAAAAAGCTGAGTGATTTATCCAGATGACTCAGCTTTTCAAAGCTGCGAGCTGGAAATCGTTCCCATGGTCTTTCCATGTGTACCCTCGCCAGCTCAGTTCTATAGAAACCCCGAGCGCACAAACTTCTTTGGTTCTGCAAGATGCAATTCCATGCTCAAAGTACCCCACACACAAAAAAAAAGGGAAAAAAAATCCGTTTTCTGCATTTAAATTCGAGCCAAGCAAATGAAGGAAGGGAGGAGCTCTTACTCCGGGCATAGGTCGTTCCGGCTGTGTAGCAACTAAAGAAACAAGGACGGCAGCAGGATTCCTATCCCTGAGCTGGGACTCAGCTCACACCTCACACAAGCCCTCCCATGCACAGGCTCCCCGTACGCACAGAGGCACAAACACTCTGGCTCATTTAAGCCAGCAGGGAAGCTCGTCTTCAGAGCAGCACCCACCATTCCATACCTCACTGCTAACCTGTAAAGGATCAGAATATGTTTCTTATTGGAAAAGAAAAAAAGAAATTAAAGAAATAAATCCACAAAGATGTCTCCAATGATTGAAAACAGAAGCTGGCCATTAAGACATTCTCATTGGGAAAAAAAAAAAACCCTAATGGAAAGTGAAATGAAATGGAACTCCACCAGTGCTTTTATCAACGGCATGTAGAGACACCACACCCAGCACATTTTATCAAAGGAATTACAGACACGCTGGACTGCTAATGACCTACAGGCTTCCCTTCTAAATTTATATCCCTCGTGGGATGAAGGCTGAACAAGGAATAGGCCAGCGATGGAGAGCATGCCAGGGAGGAAGGTGGGTGACCAGGGTCTCAGAAAACAGTGGACCTCTCTTTCTTCATCTCTAAGATGTGATCAGCTGAGCCAGAAAACCGTATGCCTGCCTGGAGCGGGGCTGCTGTCTGACCGGCACGGTGACATTCCAACCATGGAGACGATCTGACAGCGTCTGCCCTGCACTTGGGTTTCTTTGTTTGTTTGTTTCCATTACTTTGTCACCACTTTTTTAAAGAGATCAAGAAGAAAAAGAGGCCACAAAAATCTAGGTTAGTCTCATGGTAGACACACACAACTTATTTTAAATTTTCTTCGGTTTCTACTGTTTGAATATTAAACTTGATTTCAGAGAATCCTACAAGAAGTATTCACAAAGGCATTGATTCATTTATTCATCTTCTCTCTCTCACCCTATTTCTCTCTCTCTCCCCTAAATACACAGAGCTAAGCAGAATTTCACTGAGTTAGACAAGGCTGTGGTCCATGTGATCAGATGGGCCGCTTTTCTGTGAGTATAACTTCAGTGTGTCTGCCCTCTGATGCCCTCTCACGACACCTACTGTCTTACTTCCTTTTCTCTTACCTTGGTCGTGGGGTATCTCTTCACGGCTGTTCCAGCAAAGCACCGCCACTGCTCCTTACCTTGGATGAGTCGCCCTTCCTGACCCTGAACATGGAGGAGCTCCTCTCGGCCCTCCTGAGCCCACGCAGCCACCCTTGGCCTCGGGCGTGGGGTAGCTCCTCTCAGCCATGCATCCGTGAGGTCTGTCGCAGGCAGCTGAAACTAAGCCACGCTGTGTGGGGCCACCCAAGACATGCGGGTCACTGGAGAGGTCTGACAAAACGTGGTCCACAATGGCAAGCCACTTCAGTATTCCTGCCTTGAGAACCCCATGAACGTATGACAAGGCAAAAAGATAGGATACTGAAAGGGGAACTCCCCAGGTCGGTAGGTGCCCAATATGCTACTGGAGACCAGTGGAGAAATAACTCCAGAAAGAATGAAGGGACGGAGCCAAAGCAAAAACAACACCCAGTTCTGGATGTGACTGGTGATGGAAGCAAGGTCAAATGCTATAAAGAGCAATATTGCACAGGAACCTGGAATGTTAGGTCCATGAATCAAGGCAAATTGGAAGTGGTCAAACAGGAGATGGCAAGAGTGAACATCAACATGCTAGGAATCAGTGAACTAAAATGGACTGGAATGGGTGACTTTAACTCAGATGACCATTATATCTACTACTGTGGGCAAAAGAGTCCACAATGCAGTACTTGGATGCACTCTCAAAAACGACAGAATGATCTGTGCTCATCTCCAAGGCAAACCATTCAATATCACAGTAATCCAAGCCTATGCCCAACCAGTAACACTGAAGAAGCTGAAGTCGAATGGTTCTATGAAGATCTACAAGACCTTTTAGAACTAACACCCCCAAAAGATGTCCTTTTCATTATAGGGGACTAGAATGCAAAAGTAGGAAGTCAAGAAACACCTGGAGGAACAGGCAAATTTGGCCTTGGAATGTGGAATGAAGCAGGGCAAAGACTAATAGAGTTTTGCCAAGAGAATGCACTGGTCGTGGTGATGGACAGGGAGGCCTGTCATGCTGCAGTTCATGGGGTCGCAAAGAGTCGGACACGACTGAGCGACTGAACTGAAGCAGAATTTAAAACTCAAGACAAAACAGCAATGGAATTTTGGAGACACTTGCTTTTTGTTGATAATGATATGGGAATCTGTCTCACTGTACTTTTGCCAGCAGGAGCTGGCTGTGAATTTGGGAAAGTGTGGCTGAGAGCTGACAAAAGAGAAGAGTATTTATGTGTGTGAGTGACTGAGTGTGTGTGTGTGTGTGTGTGTGTGTGTGGTTGGATGGCATCACCAACTCAATGGACATGAATCCAAACAAACTCTGGGGGACAGTGAAGGACAAGGAAGCCGGGTGTGCTGCTGTCCCCGGGGTCACTAAGACTCAGACACAGCTGAGTGAGCAAACACCAGCAGCGTGCTTCGTGTCTTCTTCTTAGAAGGATCCGTCCAAACCTCCAAGTGTCTGCAGCTGCGAGAGCCTGTCTGCTCGTCTCTCCTTTCAAGCAGACCCCTGGACGCTTGAATCCCTCCACTTCGTCTGTGTCTCCGCTTCCCCAAGGAGGGGGCGGCCGTGGGCGCTTATCCCTGTTCTGGCTGCTGGATCAGACCCCGGAGGCAGGCTTGGGTGGGGAGGGATGGAGTCAGGGAGAGAGCAGCCAACAGCCCAAGGAACTCTGTGTCAGCAGCACCCTACACTGATGTGAATGAAATATAAAAACTGCACAACGAGCCATTAAAAAAACTCTTCCAAACACGAGGCTCTCGCATGGCGGCTGAGTGGAGGCAGCGACCCTCCGTCTCATCCCTGCAGAAGTTCGGAGCGGCCCGGGAGAGGAGAAACCAACTTCAGAAACACTGAATGTTTAGCAGTCAGGGCGGGGGGTGGGGGGAGGACTTTAGAAAAACATTTAAGAGCTGCCCTAGCAAGTGGGAACAGCAGTTCCTTGTCAACAAACGTAACACGAAGCTACGTCTCGGTGGTGGAGAGCCTAACTTCCTAAAGTCAGATTTCCGATTTTTTAAAGCTCCTCGGAGACTACAAAAGCGGCCGCACTCTGTCAGTTGGAGCAGCAAATAAGCAAGCGCGCATGAGAGATTTTCCGTCTCGCATGTCAGCGGCACGTGTGTCTGACAGAGCGAGCGGTGCAGACTTGGTACCTGCTCACTGCGGAGAAGATCGGTTTTGATGAAAAGGGAGTGTCTGCCCGCCTCCGCAGCTGCTCCACAGTGGACCCCGGGACAGTTCTAACTGTGACCGGAGCTCTCCAAGGCTCTTTTCCCACGCATCATCTCTTTCCAGCCACCAGCGAGGTCCTAATGGACCGTGTCGTTTCTGAAGCAGGGGGACTGACTTGTCATTGGAAATCCACCCCATCACCCAGCTCAACAGGGTGGTGCCTGGCGGGGCGGGGCGGGGGGGGGCAGGTCAGATCCCACTTAGAACACCATACCCCCCA
>SJYG01000187.1:451328-603568 GCA_006410535.1 Litocranius walleri | reverse complement strand
ATAACAAAAAATGGTGCAGATGAGTCCATGCGCAGGGCGGCGCTAGAGACGCAGAGGCGAGAGCAGCCGTGCGCACACAGCGGGGTTGGGGGGAGCACTCGGGGTTGGCACTGGCGTGTACACCACCACGTGTGCACAGTAGCGGGTGGGAGCCCGGGGAGCTCAGCTCCGTGCTCTGAGGCGACCTAAGGGGTGGGAAGGGGGCAGGGAGGGAGGCTCTCGGGGGAGGGGTATAGCGGACGGCACGAGTAGCCTACCCGGGCCGCTGCACAGCAGAGACCAGCGCCGCGCTGCCAGGGCTCACGTGCCTGCGCGCCGTGGGCCCCACGGACTGTACCCCACCAGAGCCCTCTGTCCACGGAGATTCTCCAAACAAGACTACTGGAGGGAGTTGCCGTTTCCTCCTCCAGAGCATCTTCCTGACTTGCAGGTTGAACCCATGTCTCCTACATCTCCTGTGTTGCTGGGTGGATTCTTTACCACCGCGCTATCCAGGGAAGCTCCAAGCACTTACACTCCAATTTAAAAAAGTCAAAGTAAGCCGTACCCCCAGTTCTCAATGTCAGCCCTCTTTCTCACGGAACAGAAACAACTCCGGTTTATTCGCTGAATGGGGCTGTCGGCGCCTCACCGAAAAGCTCACTGGAAACCTATCATCCAAAATTAACACAGCTCCGTTTTTGCTAAAGAACTACTCCTTAAGGGCAAGTGTCCATCAGCCGCTCATAGCAGGAACCCCTCGTCCTTCTCCTGTCTCAGCTCCATTTCTTCTCCAAGCTGGAGAAGAAACCTGCTTGGGCGGGTTACTCAGCCAGGCTACGCCTCAGCTTCCCCATCTGTAAAATGGAGCAATTATCCCTACTGCACAGTGTCCACATAAGTAACAGATGAGACGTGCGGAGTCGGGATGGAAAAGCAGGCCCACCTGGCCCGCAGGCCCATGACTCTCTGCAGCCCTAAAGGATGGTCCTGAGCCGTGAGCCACAGTGGAGGGTGAGACAGACAGCCTCTCTGGTTCATCCTGAGTGCACCGTGATTCTTCCTGCCCAGCCCGACAGCAGCTGCATCAGAGGTCACAAACCAGGGACCCGCTGGCCTCATAAGGCTTGCTGCCATGTTTGGTCTGGCCCTCCACACTTTAAAACAAGTCCTCTTCGAATGTCTTTTGGGAGAACTGGTTCTTACCAGCTCAGCCACACACAGTGCGCTCTCTCTCTTTCTGGAAGCAGTGGTCTTCCGTCCATACCTGCTCGGCTCCTGAAGACGC
Organism: Litocranius walleri; assembly: GCA_006410535.1. Lineage (NCBI taxonomy): Eukaryota > Metazoa > Chordata > Mammalia > Artiodactyla > Bovidae > Litocranius > Litocranius walleri. The sequence continues at coordinate 602,301 of SJYG01000187.1, read as the reverse complement.
CTGATTTTTCTACCAGTGATTCAGACCAACAAGCCAGTGGGAAGTTAGCCTCGGGGCCATGCAGGGCACTGGAAAGGGGTCCATGGAGTCAGACAGATGTGAGTTCACACCCAGCCTTGTCACGGATGATCTGAGTGCACGGCTGAGCAACTGAACGGAACAACAAAGGAGACGTGTGCAGGTCTCAGCCCTGCGCAAGCCTCAGCTCACCCCAGGGCACAGCAGGTTCGAGTTGCTGCTCTACTGGCCGTGTCATAAATGCAGAGGCAGCTTCTTCTGTGGTCTGAAGTCCAAGAACCTACAGCGGGGCTGGTGGGAGCGACTTTCCTGGGGAGCCAGGCAGGCTCTCCCTGGTCAGACGTCTTACCTGAAGAGGTTGCACAGTGTTCATCCGCGGGCTTCTGGAATCACAGGAGGCTGCGCGGCTCCCCAGCAAGTTCAAGGGCACGGAGAGGTGGGCTGAGCTGCCCTGAGTACAGTGGGCCTCGTGGCTCCAGTCCCAGCCCCTGGGGGCAGGGTGGTTTTCACACCCTGGGCACCCAAGCCCAGCTCTGCAGCCATGTCTCCCATCCTCTGACCCAGTCGGGGCTTTGATTTGCAGGCCTTGAAGGATGAGCTGCTGGGCTGTACCCACTGGATTATTTTGGGAGCAGGCAGGGGAGGGGGGAGATCTGAGTTTTCTTCCGGCACAGCTGGGCCATGCAGAGCGGCCTCTGGGCCATCCTGGGGCACCCTGGGGTTGTTCTTCCCAGGTCTCTGCTCGGTTGGCACCAGCACCATGCCCTCATTTCCCCTCGAGATGACTCTGTCCCCTTGCTTCATCTACTATCATCTCAAAGGATATGATAGGAAATTTCAAAACAACTCCCAGGCTTTGGGGAACGATAACACAGACGCCAAATTAAGAGATGAAATGGAGTAATCTAAACTACTGAGATACTCATTGAGCTTCTCTACCTCTTTCTTTCTTTATTTTATTTAAGCTAGACATTAGTGGAAGAAAGACTATGACCAACCTAGACAGCATATTAAAAAGCAGAGACATTACTTTGTAAACAAAGGTCCATCTAGTCAAGGCTATGGTTTTTCCAGTGGTCATGTATGGATGTGAGAGCTGGACTATAACGAGAGTTGAGTGCAGAAGAATTGACGCTTTTGAACTGTGGTGTTGGAGAAGACTCCTGAGAGTCCCTTGGACTGCAAGGAGATCCAACCAGACCATCCTAAAGGAGATCAGTCCTGAGTGTTCATTGGAAGGACTGATGCTGAAGCTGAAACTCCAGTACTTTGGCCACCTCATGTGAAGAGCTGACTCATTGGAAAAGACCCTGATGCTGGGAGGGATTGGGGGCAGGAGGAGAAGGGGATGACAGAGGATGAGATGGCTGGATGGCATCACCGACTCAATGGACGTGAGTTTGAACAAACTCCAGAAGCTGGTGATGAATAGGGCGGCCTGGTGTGCTGGAGTCCATGAGGCCACAAAGAGTCGGACACGGTTGAGCGACTGAGCGGAACTGAACTGGGGCATTATTAGAGTTTGCTCTCCTTTCGCTTGTGCTGGGCCTCTGCTGCTGTGAAGCCTTTCCTCCGCTCGCGGTGAGTGGGGCTGCTCCCTGCTGGGGCTTCTCACTGTGGAGCCTCCTCTTGTTGAGGAGCGTGGGCTCAACACTGTGGCACAGGGGCCGAGTCACTCTGAGGCAGGTGAGATCTTCCTGGACCCAGGATTGAACCCTGGGTTCCAGGTCAACAGGTGCGAGGAGAGGAAATCCACCAATGACCTGATGACCTTGGAAATGGCTCCTTCCCATGGAAGTCTGTGGCCTGATAAGACCTTGGCAGAGGACTCTGCTAAGCCACACCAGACTCCTGACTCCCTGGAAACTATGAGATAATAAATTTGCATCGTCTTGAGCTTCTGGGTATATGGTAGTTTCTCGGACACCAGTAGAAAATGAACACAATGAAACATATTCAAATTTGCAAAAACACTTCAAAGGCCAGAACAGCCTGAGGGGTGCAGGTGGTTTATGGGCAAACAGAAGAGCTGACTCCTTGGAAAAGACCCTGATGCTTGGAAAGACTGAGCGCAGGAGGAGAAGGGGGCGACAGAGGATGAGATGGTTGGATGGCATCACCGAGTCAAAGGGCCTGAATGTGGCCAAACTCCAGGAGATAAGGGCAGACAGAGGAGCCTGGCGCACTGCAGTTCATGCAGAGAGTCAGACACGACTTAGTAACCGAATAACGATGATTGTGCAAGGTACATCACAGGTAACGAACTGCCTTAGGTGTTAGGTATTAGCTATTTAGAGAGCTTCCCCGGTGACTCAGATGGTAAAGAATCCACTTGCAATGCGGGAGACCTGGGTTCAGTTCCTGGGTTGGGAAGATCCCTTGGAGAAGGAAAGGCTACCCACTCCAGTCTTCTGGCCAGGAGAATTCCATGGACTGTATAGTCCATGGGGTCATAAAGAGTCAGACACCACTGAGCAATGAGGCACACACATTAGGAATTTAGAGGTAGAAGGCACACTTCTGCAGAAAGGTAAATATCTGTAGAGAGAAACGGGCTTCCCTGATGGCTCAGTGGTAGAGAATCCACTTGTCAATGATGGGACACAGGTTCAATCCCTGACCCGAGAAGACCCCACAGGCCATGGAGCAGCTGAGCCCGTGTGCCGCAGCCACCGAGCATGTGCTCCAGGGTCCAGAAGCTGCAACAGCGGAGCCCACATGCCCTGGGGCCCACGCTCTGCAGCAAGAGAAGCCAGCGAGTGAGAAGGCCGGTTCCGTACCCGGAGAGCAGCCCCTGCCGCCACAGCCAGAGGGTCCAGCGCAGCCGAAAATAAATAAGACGAGGCTGAAAAGCATCTCAATTCATCACGCTGTGATACCTGCCGAACCCACGTGCTGAAAGGACGGGCCTCCTGGAGCAGCAGATGTTAGAACCTGATGGCAAGCCATGTGAGGTCGGGAGCTGCCCTCTGCACTTGGAGAGAAAACCTATCTCGTCCCTATTTTCTCCGTTTCCTCTGCGGGGCTCCATCCACACTTTGCTCTAAGGTCATCCCATCAGTGAGCCACTGTCATCTTAAAAATAGATGAAAATGTTACTTTGGAGCCTAAATCATACAAGCACTGAGCTTATTCTTTGAAGCACCCTGGTGTTTACCTGGCCTTTCAATTTTGTGATCCACCATCCCATGCTAGAATTCTCCCATCTTAACAGACAGCTCTGAGGAGTTTGGGGAAGTCACAGGTGCTCTGCGAGGAAGCACCGCGTCCACTCAACTTGCATGCAGCTGACACTGACCGAGGCATCCAGAGCCCTGGAAGAGGGGACCAGCTTGCACAGTGTGGGTGGAAAACAGCCACGCAAGCTTCGTAGGCCCCCCATCAGCTCACCTACCCACCTCTCACCTGATCTCAGAAATACATAGAATAAAATAGACACTGAACAGTCCTCCATGTTTCTACCTGCGTCTCCCGAAACACCTTCTCAGCACGTCAGCCCGAGTCATGTTCTTCAGACACAGCTCAGACCCCTAGTGGCTCCTTATCAGGCAGAATGCTTTCTGAATCCGTTATCTATTTGGCTGCTCCAGGCCCTAGTTGCGGCACATGGGCTCTAGTCCCCTGCCCAGGGATCGGACTCTGGGGCCCTCATGTTAGGAGCCTGGAGTCTCAGCCACTGAGCCCTCCGTCGTGCATGAGATGCACCCCTGACTTCACCAGGGCCTGCCTGAATGTCCCTCTGCCTGCTTGCCTTCTCGCAAGGAGGTATTAGTTCTCAGAGTTTGTCTGCAGTTTAAAACACAATGCTATTGCTACAGGGCTCCCTGAGACAGGCATCAGCCCCTCTGCAGAAGCCTGAGGTCTTCTGGCAGCATTCAGCAGATGTCCTGTGAGAACTGAGGCTTGTGGTGACGTATCTGTGATGTGTGGGGAGGAGGAGACCTTCACATCCTGCTACTCCAGCGTCCTAACTACTCAGCATCAGTCCTGACAGTTGGCCAGGGTGCCCTGGTGCGCGTGTATGGGAAACTGAAGCATCTAAATGATTCCACAGCACTTGGTCAGTGAGTTGCAACCTTGAACACCGCCTGCTGCTTCCTGTTCTTCGGGCTCCCTTGATCTTACCATGATCCCATGGTGGACCCCTAGCTTTCTGCTCAAGAAATACGACCAAGGTCCATTCTAGCAGAAGGGTACCTAAGCCGCTGCTGCTGCTGAGTCGCTTCAGTCATGTCTGACTCTGTGCGACCCCATAGACGGCAGCCCACCAGGCTCTGCTATCCCTGGGATTCTCCAGGCAAGAACACTGGAGTGGGTTGCCATTTCCTTCTCCAATGCATGAAAGTGAAAAGTGAAAGGGAAGTCGCTCAGTCATGTCTGATTCTTCGAGACCCCATGGACTGCAGCCCACCAGGCTCCTCCGTCCATGGATTCTCCAGGCAAGAGCACTGAGTGAGGTGCCATCGCCTTCTCTGACCTGAGCCACAGAGGCTGTTGAATGTCTAGACCAGGATATGACTTCTGATGGCAGCTGTGCTACTGGAACAAGATGGTCCAGCAGGAGATCCCTTGTCATCCACCAAAGGATAAAAGAAAAAGCTCAGAAAAAGGAAAGGCATTAAAAAGCTTCCTGAAGCCAAGAGCAGCTCTCTTTCAACGTGGTGGAATAAAACTTGCCTTGTCATTCAGCTTGGGAAACAATAAATGGGAAATCTGGAAAATAAATAGAAAGCACACACTTGCTCTTTGCACTACCAACACCACATGAAGAGCAGAGTAATTATGTATTCGAATATCACTGCTGGGAAAAACTCAGTGTGACCCAAAGTTCACTACTCGAACACGAGATTGCGAGATTGCCTTTCATGGTGGTATACCCTTTCTCCATGACCGCCTCGCTTCCAAAGGAAATCAGATACTGTTCCTCTTTACCAGAATGGGATCTAATAAGGGCGTCCTCTTGATTACAGGGCTACAAGGATCAGCATTTTCTCTCTTGCTCATGAGAAACCACATAAAATGAAACAATAGAAACCTGTAAGGACCGGGGCTCTGGCTCACCACACTGGCCCAGCAAGCAGACACTACTGGAAACTGGCTTCAAGAGGAAGGAGAGTGACCAGAGGGGAGGGCCATGACGTCAGCACCATCTTCATCTTCCTCCATGTCACCTCCACCCAAAGCTAGATGGATCCAGATAGACTCACATGGCACCTTGTCAACTCAGCCAGGGGCACCCACTTGTCTCCAGCAGTGGAGAGCAAAGTAAATCAACACAACGTTCTCAGCCCCAGAATAGATGGCCCAGTAGACTCCTGTGTCTGTCGGGTCTCCAGTCCCTACCTTGAGTTCCCTTTATCGGTCAAACCTCTACCCTCTGTGCCAAAAGATAAGCCGGATCTCTTTGAAAGTCTTCCTAACTTGTAAAATCCCCCACCCCGCTCCTAGTTCAAGCCATGGTGCTGAGCTCCTGGCTTGTTGCTGTTCTGTCACTAAGTCGTGTCCAACTCTTTGTGACCCCATGGACTGCAGCACACCAGGCCCTGCCCCATCCTCCACTATCTCCAGGAGCTTGCTCAAACTCATGTCCATCGAGTCAGTGATGCCATCCAGCCATCTCATCCTCTATCACCCCCTTCTCCTCCTGCCTTCAATCTTTCCCAGCATCAGGGTCTTTTCCAATGAGTCAGTTCTTCATATCAGGTGTCCAAAGTACTGGAGCTTCAGCTTCAGTATCACTCCTTCCAATGAACGTTCAGGGTTGATTTCCTTTAGGATGGACTGGTTTGTTCTCCTTGCAGTCCAAGAGTCTTCTCTGGCTTCACAATTTGTGGGTCTGTACTAGTGGAATCAAACATATGATCTGCCCTTTGAGACTGCGGGCGCAGTCCTAGTCCTGACTCTTACCGCTGAGGCCCTCCTATGCGGCCTGGACCTGCCAGCCCCCTGGCGTGAGACAGAAGTCCTCACGTAACATCCAGCGGCAACACCTGCCCCCTCCCAGACCGCCCAGTGCTGCGCTCCAGCGGCCGGGGCGGACGTTCTGCTGTGACTTGCTGGACTGAAACTCAGTTTCTTTGTCCTTTGAAGCATGGTCCTTGGGCTGCCCAGTTCTCACAACCAGGATCAATCTATCCAGCAGTTCTTTAGCCCTGCTTATCTGCCCTTTCTCAGTTAGTAGGTCCTAACCTGGTTCTCAGGACTTCTCCAGTGGCTCAGCAGTAAAGAATCCACCTGCAGTGCAGGAGACACAGGAGGCACAGGTTCAATCCCTGAGTGGGGAAGATCCCTGGAGGAGGGAATGGCGACTCACTCCAGTCCCGCCTGGAGAATCCCATGGACAGAGGAGCCTGGTGGGCTACAGTCCGTGGGGTCACAAAGAGTTGGACGTGACTGAAGCTGCTGAGCATGCACAGGATTGCAACCTGGTTCTTACAGCCCCTGGCCATCTAAAACCCCAACATGTACTGTCCCCAAGCCCTTCTTACTGGACCCCGGAGTCTTCAGGCTACTTGGGCTGACAAGATACATCTTGAGGATTTTTGCCAGCACAACAGAATTGCTTGTGTTTTTATGACTCACAACCTCATACCTGAAAACCCAAGTTGAAGACGTGCCCTTCTTACCGAGAATAATTGCGCAGACCAAGCAAAACTGTTTCCTTCTTGGTGGCTCAGATTTAAGTTTTCATTTGCTTCATCTTGTTGCAATAAAATGTGACTTTTGAACGTTTTGCTTTCAGATATATTTATCTAAGAGGATTTTGCTCCATTATGTAAAACAAAACAAAAAGGATCATTTGAGGGGAAAATGTAACATAAGTCCATCATTTAGTTAGCTTTTCAAATTATATCTATTTGATCCTGACTTTCTGCCCAGATACGAATGGAAAGTTTTTTCTTTCCATCTAAAAAGCAAATATCATTGAAAATAGTGCAAACCAAACAGCATGCTCGCTCGCTCTCTCCCTCTCTCTCTCTCTTTTTTTTTTTTTTTTTGGTCTAGCCATATTTGCTGTCTTTATCTCGTAATGACCTTTCCCCAACTTACTTTTTCTCTTTAGTGCCCAGTTTCTAAAAATAAAGTGGCGAGTAGATCTTTGAATGTAGGGATAATATTTTGATTTCACTGGTACATACAATCAGGAAATGTATTTCTGTTTATACTCTTAAAATCAGTTGAGCGTTGTAGATGAAGCCACGTCCTGTCAGCACTTTTTTTTTTTTTTTTTCAAAAACCTGGAAAATGTAACAAAATCCGAAGCAGCTGTAGGAAGCAGAATGTAGACTCCATTTGCACTCAGCAGGAGGAGAGTGAGCAGGAGGTGACTGGATAGTTTCCACATGAAAAAGTTACAAAGAATTTAACCTGTAATGAAAACTCTGATAATCTCCAGGAATGAAAGATGCTTGGATGATGGGTTTGGGGTTTTTTCATGAGTTCAAAGGATCTGGTTTTTCCTATAAATGCCACGCAAGAATAGGAGACGGTCCATGTGGTCATTGTTATGTCTGATAGCCAAGAGTTCAGCCCTCATCTTTAAGCCATTAAACGGTGACTGTGTGCGCATTTTCAGACCCTTGATTAGGCTGCCTGGGCCTTTCTCTGGAGAACACAGAACGCGGGATCTCATTGCCTTATCACCGTCTGCTCCGAGACAGGGATGCTCATGGGTGATCGATCAGCTTAAAGTTGGTTGAGGTGATGAGTAGGGATCCTGGAGGCCAGAAGTCCTCCAACTTCAAGATGCACACTGAGAAGCTCTGCACCCTGTGATGTGAAGATTCTGATTCAGCAGGTATGCATGGGATGGGACCTGAGATCCTGGGTTTCTCGCCGGCCCTCCAGTGGTCCACTGGTGCTAGTCCCTGGATGGCTGCTGAGATAACAGGAGAGCAGAGGGTGTCTTCCTCCACCATCTCATCCTGTCTGCTGCGGGTGAGTCTTTAGGAAGCTCCCCAGTGAGCTTCCCTCCCAGGATTCGGGTCCTTGAGTGATGCCCTGCCCTGGAGTCTGGGCTGCACCCACTGACCCACATCTAACAAATGAACAGGGCAGATACGGTGTTCTGTCTTTTCTGAGGTCAACTAATAAAACCTGTGGTGCTGGAGAAGACTCCTGGACTGCAAGGAGGTCAAAGCAATCAATCCTAAAGGAAATCAACCCTGAATATTCCCTGGCAGGACTGATGCTGAAGCTGACACTTTAATACTATGGCCACCTGATGCGAAGAGCGGACTCGTTGGAAAAGACCCTGATGCTGGGAAAGACTGAAGGAGAAGGGGGTGGCAGAGGATGAGATGGTTAGATAGCATCACTGACGCAAAGGACATGCGTTTGAGCAGGCTCTGGGAGAGTCCAGGGGGTTGCAAACCGTTGGACACAACTCAATGAGTAAAGAGCAATTAGTCCGTCCTGCATCACACGGGCAGCCCTACTCAGCACTCTGTAATGGCCTACACGGGAGAGAACCTAGCAAGAGTGGACACACGCGTGACTGACCACTTTGCTGTGCAGCAGAAGCTAATGCAACACTGTAAATCAACTCCACTTTAAATGAAAGTTTAAAATATACGCTCACAAGCTGTCTAGGACCACATCAGATGCTGCCCCTCCTGGGTCACTGCGGTTCAGGACGAACTCCCCATCTCTGAAGATGGTGCTGTCGGTTTGCATGGCATCTGCTTCTAACCCATCTTTGTCCCTCCTCTAGCCAGCTGTCACTTCCCTCCTGCATCAAGTATTCAATATTATTAGCACTTATTATCATTCTAACATTCACGTAGTCCTACCTCAAAGAAACTGATACTTACCAGGTTCAAGGGACCCTACATTTATATTAATCACTCATTTCTTAAGCATTTAAATTTTCACATTTTGGATATTCATTAACTGGTGCTAATTAAATAAATATTTACTAATAGTTCAGAAAGATACAGGCACCGCAGTGCTCACGGCAGCATTGTTTACAAGACCCAAGACACAGAAACAGCCTGGACGCCCATCAACAGAGGAGTGGATAAAGACGATGTGCTCCATACACACACACACACACACACACGCGCGCGCGCGCACACATGCACACACACATACACATGCACACACACGCACACACATACACATGCACACACGCATGCACACATACACATGCACGCACACGCACAAACACATACACATGCATGCACACACGCACACACACATATACACACACATACACACACATACACATGCATGCACAAACACACACATGCATGTACACACACATACACACACATATACACACACGCGCACACACATACACACGCATGCGCACACACATACACATGCACGCATGCACACGCATGCACGCAAACATACACACGCACACACATACACATGCACGCACACACACATACACATGCATGCACGCACACGCATGCATGCACACATACACACGCACACACACATACACACACATACACATACACACATACACATGCACGCGCACACACATGCATGTACACACACATATACACATACACACATGCACACATACACACATGCACACATATACACACACATGCACACATGCCACACACACATACACAAATACACATACACACACACGGAATATTACTTGGCCATGAAAATGATGATACAATGCCATTTGCAGCCATGTGAATGGACCTCGAAATTATCACACTAAGTGAGGCAAGCCAGACAGAAAAAGACAAAAGCCATTTGATATCATTATATATGGGATCTAAACTATGACTCAAATGAACTTGTCTATGAAACAGGAAAGGACTCACAGAGAAAACAGGCTGTGGCTGCCACGGAGAAGGGGAACGGGGCAGGGAGGGACTGGGACAGGCAGAGGCCGATAGCTACCCATCGAACGAATAAACGCGGTCCGACTGTATGCCATGGGGAAGTATATCAATACCCTTAGTCAATCATAGTGGAAAGGAATATGAAGGATAACATATGTGTATGTATAATTGAATCACGACACCGCACACCAGAAGTCAACCCTACATTGTAAATCACCTGCTGCTGCTGCTGCTAAGTCGCTTCAGTCGTGTCCAGCTCTGTGCAACTCCAGAGACGGCAGCCCACCAGGCTCCCCCGTCCCTGGGATTCTCCAGGCAAGAATGCTAGAGTGGATTGCCATTTCCTTCTCCAATGCATGAAAGTGAAAACTGAAAGTGAAGTCGCTCAGTCGTGTCTGACCCTCAGCGACCCCATGGACTGCAGCCTTCCAGGCTCCTCCATCCATGGGCTCCTCCAGGCAGGAGTAAATCAACTATACACCAATAAAATAAGTTTAAAAATATCTGTGAGTCTCACTAATAGAACGTGCATTTCCCAGTATCCTAAGCTTCATGACAAACTTCTGGGAAGTATGAGAACCATACAGTTACGAAATTAATGACAAAACAAGACTGAGAAGTGGCTGAGCATCTGTTTGCAGAAGCCTGACCACACTCAGCTCGCCTGTTCCTTCGTGCTTGCTCCACTGGCTTATCTCAATGGACGCTGTATCTGCGTGCGTGTGGGCAGACCTCCACCCCGCAGACGTAAGCTCGCTTCATGCACAGATGGACGCAGCAGAGCCTGTGTGGAACCAGAGACCTCACGCTCGGACTTGCCGCATTAGGATGTAGACACGGAGGTGGCCAAAACTAGAAGGGACCGTCGGGGAGCTCTTCGTTGCCTGATTTTCCCGAGGATGAAAATGGTCATAAGACTCACAGAAACAGGTGCAGACGTGCACAGTAGGACAAGACCCTTGCTTCCCAGCCCAGGGGCCCCTCTCTCTTTGCCCCCACATTCCTCCCAACTCCAGGAGACACCATTCACATTTTCATTGAGTTTCTGTGTGGTCATGATACACTGATGGAACTTGCTGTTAAAAGTAAGCTCTGGGAAGATCTATTCACTGGCATCAGAGGGAACATAAGTCTTTGAAAAGAAAAAGACTTGAAAGTCAGTCAGAACGAAAGGGCACTCACAAAGGAAGTGAATTGCTAATTTTTACCTTTAATCTCCAGATTCCTATTCACAACGCATGACTTCTATACACACACACACACTCACGCACACACAGAGAAGCTGCTTTGGGTGAGGTGTGTCTGTCGGTGTGCTGGTATTTACACTGGTATTATGACCACGAAACAAGGTAACTTGTGTAAAAGGATTAGCACGGAGCCTGGCACAGGGTGTCTTCCCAGCAGAGGTTTATCATTGTTGTCCAACTCCTTGTGACCCTGTGGACTGCAGCACGCCAGGCTTTCCTGTCTTTCACTATTCCCCAGAGTCTGCTTAAACTCACGTGCAACTGAGTTGGTGACGCCACCCAACCTCCTCATCCTCTGCCGTTCCCTTCTCCTCCTGCCTTCAGTCTTTCCCATCTGCAGGGTCTTTTACAATGAGTCAGCTCTTCACATCTGGTGGCCAGAGTATCAGAGCTCCAGCTTCCGCATCAGTCCTTCCAGTGAATGTCCAGGGTTGATTTCCTTTAGGATGGGCTGGTTTCCTATTGTAGTGATCACTCGCACAGAATAAGCACTAGGACTTCTTACCCCGTATCCTTCCCACTGATGAATATGATGGACACCGACTCAGTTAATGTGAAAACCTGCAAAGGCAGTCGTTCTCAGAGTAAGAAAAGTTAGGTAACTTTCAGGCATCAAAGATGTACTGAGCGTCCTGCCAGGCTTGCTGAGTGAAGAGATGTCAGAAGTGAGCCAGGAAGGCATGGACCCTGCCCTCTGTGACCGGAGCTCTATCAGCAGTTTACTTGCTGATTCTATTCAAAGGGGCCAGCGGGTACTTTGGGGTTTTTATCACATCTTCACTCAGTGTTCACGTCAAGGATGTGCTTCCAGGACCTTCAGGTATCCTCTGCGTCCTCTTTGTAAACCTCTGAAGTGTGCACAGAAGACGCGAGGCAAGAAGACTTTCAAGGCAGCAAATGCTTCTTAGCATCATCAGCCTTCCAAGGATCTTTTCTGTGCCTTCAAAGAAAGCCGACCAGCCAATCGCAACTTTTCAACGCGAAAAGGCAGCGCCCGCGAGAGACACACAGTGGTCGTTCTGGAGGCTTGCTGCTGATGGCTGTAAAGATAGGAGAAGAAAGAGGGGAGGAAAGTGACCCCCAATTCCCTTTGGACCAGGATGAAATAATCCAGCAATATGAACCAGAGGGGAGCATCTGCAGGGAAGAGGAATAAGCAGGGGCTCGTTGTTTTGGAACAAGCACCCCTTCTTTGCTTGTAAACAGTCCATTGCCGAGTGCCACAGTGCTGTTTCATATCAAGATTTCACAAACCATTACAGGCCGCACAGGTATTGGAGGCTGCGGCAGATGTGTTGAAATTTCCATTGTTGTACTTAGTGCATGGAAAATATTACTAATGTTGGGTGTCAGGGGGAGGCTTAACTGACCCCAACTGCATAAACTCATCTGAGCCGAGAGCTTGAAGTCAGAGCCTTTCAATGCTTGCTCCTGTTAGTCCATCATCCCCTCTCCCATTTTATGAGATATTTGACGATATATAGCTCATTTCAGGCAAAGGAGAAATTCCATGACCGCATGAACAGGTGGACTGGGGACATGGGTGAGGGGTGGGATCTCTTTCTTTGAGACTTGAATTTTATTTACAGCCAATTCTTGACTGTCTCTGACATGCATGATAAAACCAAGAACAATGAAGAAACCGAAGTCCTCAAAATTCCATTCAGCCTCTCTCTCTGCTGTTGCCCACCAAGGATGACTCGAGTGACAGCATTTACATATCTAACTGAGCAAAATCACTTCTCCTTTATTATTCCTTCTTCCCTCTCCAATGCACGGGCTGGTCCCATAGCACAGAGAGAGAGTCTTAGAAACACTCCTACACATATTAATCCAGAGTTGACATTTAATTTTCATTTTTAGTGTATGATTTGTGGTTTAAAGTTTCTGGGAAACACTGGCAGTTACAAATATCAGAGAAATGCTTGACTTTCACTTCCCTGATATGCCATGATTACCAGAGCAATGCTGGGGAAGGGAAGGCTACCCAATCCGGAGCTCTTGCCTGGAGAATCTTACAGACAGGGATCCGGCAGGCTCCAGTCCACGGGATCACAAAGAGTCGGACACAACCTAGGTATACACAACAACCACCAGAACAATGAAGGTCTTGCTACAATCACAGACCCATTCACTTCTTTTCTTTATACTTAAGGAGCCTCAGAATGCCTCATGGGTTTCTCCACATTCATTCATTAGAGGTGTCCTTCATTCCCTCTCATGAACTTAACAATAACCCCAGAAACAAGCTCATTAAAATGCAGAGTTCAGGATCAATTCAGAGGAATATTGAAAATGTGAATGCTTTTCTAGACCCCATGGTGACTTGATCTGAACCTTGTGTCTTTATTTAAACCTCTTGTCAGTAACACTGGGAGAGAGATCTCCTAAGCGTAACTTTCCTTGCAATAAGGTTGGTGTCATCTAAAGCTTAGCCTTGAAATCATAAGTCAGAAAAAGGTCAAGATGATAAAACGTGGCCATGGTTTCAGAAATGAACAATGTTTTAGTGAGCTCCATATATTAAACTTTCTTTCAACATGCTGCTCATTAAACAGGATTATAATGAAGTGGCACTGGAATTTGAAAACTTAAAGCTATGATATAAATGCATGATGGCCATTACTTTTTTAAAACATCAAAACTCAGACATACCTGGTTTCTGGTTTAAAAAAGATGATAAGGGTATCATTAAATGAAAAGCAAAACCCTCATAATCCCCTGTGTCAAATTAAACCCGAGCCTTTTATTGTGTAAGAAAAATACATATCTTTGCTGTACAGTTGCTGTGTTTCCACTGGCATCGTAGCTGTTTCTCTTAATAGTGTGAGACCCTACAGATGATCTCTTGCTGCCAAACGGGGGGTCCACTGGAGGTTTGCCTTGGTATCATGAAAACTGATACGACTGAACGGGCAGAAGGAAACAGAGCGGCTGGCTACCAAGAACCAGCGCCAAGACCGAAAACACGGAGTGTCACCAAGAGTGGTTGGTCTGAATTCCGCCACATCCTCCGGTCTTGTTTTGAAATGATCCTAAAAGACCGAGGTCTCAGAGCCGGCGTAAACACTTAGTGCCTGGAACGAATTTAAAACTTGAGGGAACAAATGAAAACTAAATGAGGGGAGAGCTTCACTCGAGAAGGACCGTGAGCAATTCCCAGGGCACGCTGCTGCCGGAATTTGCTGCAGAAATATAATGGAATTTCTAATTCGCTTTAATTAGAAAAAAGTAAACACGGCCCTCAACATGCCATCATGTTTATGTAGGAGCCCAAGCAGCTGACTTTCCGCTGGCATAGCCCTGGAACCGCTCAATTAAAGCTCAGGGCACAATTTCTTTTTATGAATGAAATACCATGACTATGAGGCCAGATTGTTTTTTTTTCATCAGCTTCACTGGCTGTGACCAAGGACAAGGGACCAAACACAGCACCTTCCAATTTGCAGTTAACCCCTGACCGTTTCCAAGACTAGATCATTTAGAGGTCCTCTTTTTGAAGCAATAGCTTCATTATTTTAAAACGTTCCACTTTGCAAGACTAAAAGAACAAAAATACTCTACTATTTCTAGCAAGCAACACTAGCAGTAAAGTAATTAATTTGAAAAAAAGGGAGAAAGGGGAGTTTGCTTCTTCACAGGCTTCCAGTAAATCTTATTCATCCGGTAAATCCTAATGAAGGTTTTAGCCCAAGATGTAGAATTTTGTGAGACTTTTCCAAAGCTGGAAGGAACTTGGAAAGCATCTTCGTGTTAGAGATTATACAACGGATATTCAACTTCCATTAACTGTTGGAGATATAGACATTTTAGTACAGCACCGAGTCAAGTAATCTACAGTCTTCTAGATCAATGAAATTTGAGTCATAGTGAAACGAATTAGGAAAATTTTGTTTGAGAAGCTTAGAAGTAAGTAATTCTACATGACTTTTTTTTTTCATGAAAAAGGGATGGCAAAGATTCCTAGTACCCTAAAGCAGACTGACTGCAATTAAATAGAGTGAAAAGTTAGTTTTTCTGCTATTAATGTGAAAGAAAGCAACACTAATTTTCCCAAACAGCTCCACACTTGAAGCAAAGTAATGGAAGACAGATCTGATTCTGAAAAGCGGGGGAATTTTTCTCCTGCTCATCGTCTCCATATTGGTTTCACCCAAAGGTAAGTGCACTTGTATTATGCACATCCCAGTGCAGGGGAACAAGTCCTCAGCTTTAGCCATCTGTGCCTGGGAGCTTGCTTCCAGGTGATGCTAGTGATAAAGAATCTACCTGCCAATGCTGGAACCACAGGAGATGCAGCTTCAATCCCTGGATCAGGAAGATCCCCTGGAGAAGGAAATGGCAACCCACTCCAGTATCCTTGCCTGGGAAATCCCATTGGCAGAGGAGATTGGCGTGCGCAGTCCACGGGGTCGCAAAGAGTCAGACACGACTGAGCGCCTGAACACACCCACAACATACACTGCCACATGTAAAAGAGACAGCTAGCAGAAAGCTGCTGTGTAGCACAGGGCGTTCAGCTCACACTCTGTGATGACCTAGAGGGCTGGTATGGAGTGAGGTGGGGAGGAAGGAGGTAGGGGTATATGCGTATGCATAGCTGATTGGCATCGCTGTACAGCAGAAATCAACACAATATTATAAAGCAATTACACTCCGATAAGAAATGAGGGATGAAAAACGAAACAAAACTGAGTATCTCTCAAAGGAAAGCACGCTGACTGTTGTCGGGGTATTTCACTTAGTCCTCTAAATATATAACCTCTATGTGTGTAAATGAGTTGAGTCTACCTTTCATTCAAAACTGCAAGATGATCTTCAGTGAAAACATTCAGGAATGAAGTTTACTTAGAATAAGTGAGAAAAACATACGGTGATGTGGCTTCTTTGGGGGCCAATCTGTACCTGAGTAGCAGGGATTTCCACTCCCACCCAACACACACACACACACGTGCGCACACACACGCGCACACACACGTGCGTGCACACGTGTGCACACACGCGTGCACACACACGTGCACACACATGCGCACACACGTGCACACACACGTGCGCACACACGTGCGCAGAGGCATCTATTTCTCAGTCCATATTGTTCAACTGTTATTTTGCACCCTATATTGAACCTTCAATCATTTCTCTATAAGCCAGGAAGCATCACAGGTTTTATCACAGACTTGGGTATCATCAAGGGAAAATTACTTTCCAGTGGTGTCAGATCCAGTCATTTTGGGCATTCCCAACTCAGGGATCAAACCCGAATCTCATGCATTGCAGACCAATTCTTTACCATCTGAGTCACCTTCGAGTCAAGTAATCTACAGTCTTCTAGATCAATGAAATTTGAGTCATAGTGAAACGAATTAGGAAAATTTTGTTTGAGAAGCTTAGAAGTAAGTAATTCTACATGACTTTTTTTTTTCATGAAAAAGGGATGGCAAAGATTCCTAGTACCCTAAAGCAGACTGACTGCAATTAAATAGAGTGAAAAGTTAGTTTTTCTGCTATTAATGTGAAAGAAAGCAACACTAATTTTCCCAAACAGCTCCACACTTGAAGCAAAGTAATGGAAGACAGATCTGATTCTGAAAAGCGGGGGAATTTTTCTCCTGCTCATCGTCTCCATATTGGTTTCACCCAAAGGTAAGTGCACTTGTATTATGCACATCCCAGTGCAGGGGAACAAGTCCTCAGCTTTAGCCATCTGTGCCTGGGAGCTTGCTTCCAGGTGATGCTAGTGATAAAGAATCTACCTGCCAATGCTGGAACCACAGGAGATGCAGCTTCAATCCCTGGATCAGGAAGATCCCCTGGAGAAGGAAATGGCAACCCACTCCAGTATCCTTGCCTGGGAAATCCCATTGGCAGAGGAGATTGGCGTGCGCAGTCCACGGGGTCGCAAAGAGTCAGACACGACTGAGCGCCTGAACACACCCACAACATACACTGCCACATGTAAAAGAGACAGCTAGCAGAAAGCTGCTGTGTAGCACAGGGCGTTCAGCTCACACTCTGTGATGACCTAGAGGGCTGGTATGGAGTGAGGTGGGGAGGAAGGAGGTAGGGGTATATGCGTATGCATAGCTGATTGGCATCGCTGTACAGCAGAAATCAACACAATATTATAAAGCAATTACACTCCGATAAGAAATGAGGGATGAAAAACGAAACAAAACTGAGTATCTCTCAAAGGAAAGCACGCTGACTGTTGTCGGGGTATTTCACTTAGTCCTCTAAATATATAACCTCTATGTGTGTAAATGAGTTGAGTCTACCTTTCATTCAAAACTGCAAGATGATCTTCAGTGAAAACATTCAGGAATGAAGTTTACTTAGAATAAGTGAGAAAAACATACGGTGATGTGGCTTCTTTGGGGGCCAATCTGTACCTGAGTAGCAGGGATTTCCACTCCCACCCAACACACACACACACACGTGCGCACACACACGCGCACACACACGTGCGTGCACACGTGTGCACACACGCGTGCACACACACGTGCACACACATGCGCACACACGTGCACACACACGTGCGCACACACGTGCGCAGAGGCATCTATTTCTCAGTCCATATTGTTCAACTGTTATTTTGCACCCTATATTGAACCTTCAATCATTTCTCTATAAGCCAGGAAGCATCACAGGTTTTATCACAGACTTGGGTATCATCAAGGGAAAATTACTTTCCAGTGGTGTCAGATCCAGTCATTTTGGGCATTCCCAACTCAGGGATCAAACCCGAATCTCATGCATTGCAGACCAATTCTTTACCATCTGAGTCACCTGGGAAATTTTCGAGCACACTACACCTTGATTTACCAAGACTTCCAGACCCTAAGAAGGCAGCTTATAATTTTTTTTTTTTCAACCACCCATCACACCAGGCATCTTCCAACAGCTTGCCTGGGATAGAAAGTTCTGAAAGCATTTCTCCAGATGAATCAGTATGAGAATCAGGATTAGACTATATTGCTAAGCTCCGCCAAACAATCGGGATAAACTGCGATGGTGCAAGAATGTCATAAGTGCTTGATATTTCTAGAATCATTAATAAGCTAGAGAGACATGGGGCATGGCTCTCGCTCTGTGGTCCACACTGTTGCTTCAGGCCAACTGAGAGCCCCAGGCAATCTGGAAAATGTGATGAAGGGGCAGGCATGGGTCTTGCTGCCAGGTCTTTCTGGGCACCTAAGGGCCACCTCCCACTCATGCCCCTACCTAAAACTGCCACCTCCACCCTCCAAGGCCCCTCCAACATCCCTCCGCTCAGTAAGTGTCTCCAACATCCACTCAGTTTTCAAACTAGATGCCTGCTATACTTGAACTTTTCTCTCTCTCCCCTTTGACATTCAGTCACCACACTTTTTCTCTAAGACTCGTTTTATCATGGTTCTATTATCTTTCCTCCTAAGTTATATATCAGGCTAATTCTATTGAAATGTTCTATAAATAGGGCAACCACACACCCCAGTAAGTCCATGATGGCCAGAGTTAATGCTTCTAGTCCCAGGATAAGACCCGCCTGCCAATGCAGGATGTAAGAGATGCGGATTTGATCCCTGAGTTGAGATGATCCCCTGGGTCAGGACAATCCCTTGGGTTGGGAAGAGGAAATGGCAAGGCACTCGAGGATTCTTGCCTGGAGAATCCCATGGACGGAGGAGCCTGGTGGGCTACAGTCCATGGGGTCTATATATAAGCAGATACAAACCAGATGAATTAACACATAAATGTAAACAAGTTCCACCATGAAATGACAACGGTCTTCATCATTATTTAATTTTTCCTTTAATTATTATGTATTATGCCGCCAGTAGATAGAAATTAAGCAAGTCATTTTTCTGCTGTTGCTGGAATCATCTCTTAACTGTCCCACCGGTCTTCCAACATTGGAAGGTGTAGCCTCATGCTTTATAACCATGAGAAAACACAATTCATAAGGAAAATCTTTGCCAGGGTTCAGTCCTTCACTGTCTTTTGAAGTTTACTCAAACTCATCTCCATTGAGCTGGTTATGTCATCCAAACATCTCATCCTCTACTGCCCCTTTCTCCTGCTGCCCTCAATCTTTCCCAACGTGAGGGTCTTTTCCAATGAATCAGCTCTTCACATCAAGTGGCCAAAGTATTGGAACTTCAGCATCAGACCTTTCATTGAATATCCAGTGTTGATTTCCTTTAGGATGGACTTGTTTGATCTCCTTGCAGTCCAACAGACTCTCAAGAGTCTTCTCCAGCACCACAGTTCAAAAGCATCAATTATTTGGTGCTCAGCCTTCTTTATGGATGATTTTTACATATTTGTACTTTGAAAACATAGATCAGAATGGCCACTGTCTGATCTAGCTCTGATGACATCATACTTACTCTCTTTTTTTCACAATCCTAAACCTTCATCTTTGCTGGCTGAGAGCAGCCTAGTCTGCCAAAGAGTTGATAGGAAAACCTTCTCTTCCCAGTAGCTCATCATCCATCGTGATCCCAAGTGTCACACACCAACTTATAAATTTCCAGTTCCAAAAATACATGCTGCTGCTAAGGTAACAAACACAAGACAAAAAGCGATCTGTATGTTTTCTTCCCGAGACATCAGCCTGCTGCCCTTTCACGGCGCAGCTAGGATTAGTCTGGCAAGCAGCCCCCCAGAGACTATGGCAGCGTGTCGCTCTAACTCCTCTCCCCCGGATGGAAGCACTGCTCCTAGGCGGCTCTCCAGCTTCCATGCTTACGCACTGAGACAGCCCGGGAAGAAGACAGTGAACCAGGAGCAGGATTCGCTGTCAGGTCGAACACATCACTTTTCCTTTCCCATTTCTCCCATGGGAATGGAGACACGAACAAAAGAACTGAGTAACTATGAAACCAGTTAATATTTTTAGACACCATCCACATTCCATTAGATTCGCCTTTTAAAGTACACGGTTTCGTGGCTTCCAGTATATTCACTACACTGTGCAGCCACCACCAGTATCTAATTCCAGAATATTTTCATCACCCCCAAAAGAAATGCTGTTTCCATGAGCAGCAAATCACTCCCCACCATCCTGAGCACTTTTCCAAACACTAATCTACTTTCTGTCTCAATGCTGGCTTAATTCTGGACATTTCACACGAGTGGACTCATACAAGGCCTGCTGCTGCTGCTAAGTCGTGTCCAACTCTGCGCAACCCCACAGACGGCAGCCCACCAGGCTCCCCCGTCCCTGGGATTCTTCATACAAGGTCTAGTACCTGTCATTGTCAAGGACCATCCATGCAGTAGCATGTGCTGTTACATTTTATCTGTTTATTCCAAATGTCTGTTGATGGACATTTGGGTTGTCTCCATTTTTGGTTATTATGGATAATGCCGGCACAACCATTCATGTACACGCTTTTGTGTAGACATATGTTTTCAATTCTCTTGGGTAGATACCTAGGAAGGACATTGGTGGGTCACTGGGTAACTCCATGTTTCAAGTTTTTGAGGAAACACCAAAGTGTTTTCCACATCAGCTGTATCATTTTACATCCCAATCAGCAGTATCCAAGTGTTCCAATTTCTCCACATTCTTATCAATGATTGTTATTCTGTTTTTTTTTTTTTAATTATTGCTGTTATAGTCCTAGTGGGTTTGAAGTGGTATCTCATTTTGGTTTTGATTTGCATTTCCCTTATGACTAATAACATTGAGCATTTTTTCATGTACTTACTAGTTACTCATACAGTTTTTTGTAGAAATGTCGATCCAAATCCTTTGTCCATTTTTAAAATTTAGGGTTTTGCTCTTTAACTCTTGAACTGTTAGAGTTCCTTATGTAGTCTGGATATGTGCCCCTTGTCAGATACATGATTTGCAAGTAGTTTCTCCTATTCTATAGGCTGTCTTTTTACTTTTCTGATGGTATCTTCTAAAATATAAAAATCTTACTTTAATGAAGTCCAATTTATCTATTTTTTTGCCCATCCTTTTGGTATCATATCTAAGGAATGGCTGTCTGACCCAAGGTCAAAGTGATTTATGCTTGTGTTTTTTCTTTGTAAGAAATTTATAGTTTAGTCCTTATAATTAATCCTTTAATTCACTTTGAGTTAATTTTTATAGATGGCATGAAGTCAAATCAAGCTTCATATCCTATTGCTCCAGCACTATTTAAAAATATTATCCCTTCGCCATTAAATTCTCCTGGATCTCTTCCCAAAAATCAGCTGATCATGACTGCAAGATATTATTTCTGCTCCCTCAGCTCTATTTCACTGCTCTCTGTATCCAATGTTGGTATCATATTGTACTGAGTGTAGTTTGTAATAAGTTTTTAAATTGGAAAGTGAGCATCCTGAAATTTTGTGCTTCTTTTTCAAGATTGACTATTCTGGATCCCTCCTTTCCATCTTATATAGAAATTACAAAACATTATTGAAAGAAATTAAATCGCAACTAAATAAATGGAAAGACAGACTTCATGTTTTTAAGAGGCCAGTACTCCCCAAATCAATCCACAGATGAAGCTCAACCCCTATGAAAATCTCAGAGACCATTTTTTGTAGAAATTTAATCCTAAAATTCATATGAGGGGTATGTGTGTTGGGGGAGGAGGGTTAGACTAAGTTTGCTTAAGAATACATTTATGAAAACCAGTAGATATAATTTGATAGCTATAAACTGACCTCTTCTGAGATAAAACGCGAGTCAATAGGTATTGTTTGTCAATAGGCTGACCCAGTGATTGCAATTAACTTCAGCTGAGCACTGAGCGCTCGCCACTCGCCTCCGGCACCCTAGGTGTCGAGAGGAACCGGTGCGTTTGGATTTCCCGAGGCGGAAGGAAGCATCAAGAGCGCAAAAGGCAGAAACCGTTTGCAGTTGTGCAAATCCTGACAAAAAGTAGAGAAGAGAGAAATGGCGCAGAGACTCACTGAGGGGCGGCAGCGGGGCGCAGCCTCTGGGAGGAGGTGATGGTTGAGTCAGACTCACAGGGACCCTGGGCGGGACTATTCCAGGAGGAGGAGCCGCTGCAGAGACTCAGCTGCTTATTCCATCACACTCCACCTCGAATTTCTTCCCCGAAACAGAGGTGAGGATATACCTTTAGATAATGTATTTATTTCAGTTTAAATCTTCTGGAAAATAAGGTCCAAGAGAACAGGATATTCCTCTAAGAAATGAAAACAGCTTTGTTTCTAGAGAATCCTCCTGATTGTCTTGATGGGAAGCACTGGGAAAAATACATATATTTAGCTGAGATTCACTTTGGGGACATGAAATAAAAGGCACAGTTTACTTATAGGATCAAATTTAATGGCTGTCAGAGAGTCACTTGATTGTTTTATTGCGTTTCATTTTAAGGTTAATTTAGCTGAAAATAGTTCTTATTTAATCAGAAATATTTATCCATTCTCATTAATAATATATGTTCTTGCTATAAAGTACTTTTTGCCTTTTTTCCTCCCAAGTCTATTTTAATTAAGGTTTACCCAATTTTATGAAATTTAATGAAAAATATAGAAGCTATTCCTCGAGTTGGAATTATTCTTCTGGGAGAGTGGAATAGAGCCATGCTTGTGACTAATTCCAGTGACTCAGAATTCTGACCCAAATCAGACGTTTGGGGGTTCAATCTCCTTTACATTTCATAAAATGCAACTTCCTATTTCCAGAGAATAAAAGACTTTGAAAGTCACAAGGAAATGGCTCAAAAGGCATCCAGGACTTGAAATAGCTTTAACAAACCCTGCTTGATGAGTTAAGTGTAAAGGAATCAGAAACATATGGCTCACATTCCCCTTAAAATACACATAGGTTAACAGTGAAGAAGAAAAGTGGCTGGCCCAGTGCGGCTTGGGTTTTCTCGAACCGAAAACATTTGAAAACTAGTTCAAGATGGTTAATGGACCTCAAAGTGAGCCTGGGAGCTGTTCTAGATTTCACAAACAGTGTCGACTAGAGAGGTAGAAAGAAGAGAAAGGAAGGGAGGGAGGAAGGAAGAGAGAAGGGAGGAGGAGGAAAGGGTTAGGGGGAGAAGAGGGAGAGAGAAAGGACCAAGAACGGGCAGGCTTGAATGTGTCTGCAAAGCACAGAGGAGCCCTTTGGATCCACCACCAAGGGAGCTCACGTCTCTGGGCCCTGATTCCCAGCTCGGTCATCTTAAGTCACGGCTCTGGAAACGTCCCTCCTCCTCCTTCCCACAGCCACCACCATCATGTCCCCCTTACAACAGAAAAAAAAAAAGATGGAATCAACATTTCTCAGCATTTCTAAAACTCTGTCCTTTAAGGGATTGTTATAATTCCATCTCATTTAGGAAATGAGGCGTTTGGATACATTGCATTCCCAGGCTTAAATTACTGTGTCATTCTTGTTGATACAATGAACCATTTCACCTCACATTGTGTCCCAGGAAATTACAATTCCTGCATCCAAGGGCTTGCTGGAGGGCCAGCCAGAGCCCAGGCTCTGAGCAGAGAGGGCCAGCATTAGTCAGAGCCCACGAGCCAGGCCTCCTGGCTGCAGCAGGAAGCATCTTAACCCCTGACTCCTCCACCCCCCACCCCTGGTCTCCTCAGGCCCACTCAGGGGGAACTGGCACCCACTGCAAGGAGGTGCCCACAGCCGGTGCACCAGGACCCCGGTTGCCCACGGCGGCATGGAGCTCCCGAAACCCCAGGTGAGCTGCTGGGAGCCCCAGGCAGAGCCATTGCTCCTCGGTGATGCTCACTTCAGAGGAAGTGTGCCCCACACTGCGCTTCATTAAAGTGCCTGCGTTTAGAGTCATCATCCAGCGGCTTCCCAGGTCCCTCAGCGGTAAAGAATCTACCTGCCAAGGCAGGAGACGGAGGAGACACAAGTTCAGTCCCTGGGTCGGGAAGATCCCCTGAAGGAGGGCAAGACAACCCACTCCAGTCTTCTTGCCTGGAGAATCCCGTGGACAGAGGAGTCTGGAGGGCAACAGTTCATGCGGTCACAAAAGAGTGGGACAGAACTTCGCAAGTAAACAGCAACCACAAAGTCATCAACTCCTTTCCGTTTCCACAACCACAACCATAACGCCAGGGCCCTATCTGTACCCATCATACATGCTGGGGAAGGTGGCCTCGGGCATGCAGTTTCTGAACTCCAACTCAGCCACATGAGAAGGAGATTTGGGCCTGGACCACTTCCTTGAATGTATGCGTGCTAAGTCATTTCAGTCCCGTTCAACTCTGTGAGACGCCATAGACTGCAGCCCACCAGGCTCCTGGGTCCATGGGATTCTCCAGGCAAGAATACCGGAGCGGGTTGGCATTTCCTTCTTCCAGGGATCTTCCCGACTCAGGGATCGAACCCGGGTCTCCTGTGTTGGGAGGCAGGTTCTTTCCCACCGAGCCACCAGGGAAGTCCCGCACACCCTCCACGTGATGCTCAGGGTGCACCGTCCTGCATCAACCACGGCTCATTGTCCTTGCCACACTGGCCAGATGCGTGCGCAGTCCGGAGTGGGAGGCCAAACAGAATTTACATTGCAGACTGACTGAGTTGGTATATTTAAGGACTAAGGAGACGGACTAAAAGAAATCAACCCTGAATATTAATTGGAAGGACTGATGCTGAAGCTGTTGCTCCAATACTGATGTGAAGTATTGATTCATTAGAATCAAGCCAACTGATGCAAAACGCTGATTCATTGGAAAAGACCCCACTGCTGGGAAAGACTGAGACAACGAGAAGGGGACAACAGAGGATGAGATGGTTGGATGGCATCACTGACTCGATGGACAGGAGTTTTAGAAAACTCCGGGTGATGGTGGAGGACAGAGCAGCCTGGCCTGCTGCCATCCATGGGGTCACAGAGAGTTGGACACGACTGAGCAACAACCACAGGACAGACACCCACCAAGATCTCAGTGAGAGGGGGAAGTGATGCAGCAGCGACAAGGCCTGCACCCCACGGAGAGGCCAGCCAAGCTCTCGCCACGTGCCAGCACCGCTAGGACAGACACACTCCCTCTCAGCTGGGTGGGAAGGCAGCGTTACATTCAACATCTATAATGCCACCTTTACAAAAAGGCTGGCGTAAAGTTAAAGAAGTGATCTGTCTGATGACCAAGAAAACACTTAAGCAACATAAGTAAACCCTCAGATCACACAGATACTGGGCTCCATATATTAGAACATTAAGATAACTATCTTAAATACACTAAATAAAAGAGGACAAAAAAATGAATGGATAAAAAGAGAATTTAGTAACTTGAATCTGAAAAAAGGAATCAAAAGCACCTTATAGAGTCAAAAGCTACAACATCTGGAGTAACTCATCAGGGCAGTCCAGACAATGCAAAAAAATAGTAATTACCCAAACTGAAGAAGAGGGGAAAAAGGAAGTAAAATAAAACAGAAGAAAATGCACACAAAATCATTCAAACTGTAGAACTGTAGCTTCCACAGAGCTAAACTACAACATGGAAAGAGGACCAATTTGAAAAAATGATGCCAGCAAACCTTGAAACTGATGAAAGGGAGTAAATGTCAGATTCAAACATCTGAAAACACCAAAATGAGATAAGCAGTCTCCTTGTGTGTGTCTCTCTCTCTCTGACACAGACACACACACACACACCAGTATGGCAAGCTTCAGTTAAAAGTCGAAAACAAAAAGAAGTTTAAAAAATCCAGAGAAATAAGAAACATTACCTAAAAAAGAGAAAAATTATCTTCAACAAAATATTTAAAAAGCTAGAAGATAATGTAAGATATTTATAAATATTTCAGAAAAAGTAAACAAAATCAAAGATACCAGCACAGAATTTCAAACTAAGTAAAAATACAAAATACAGACTTTTTCAGAAAAACAACAGCTGAAATAATGCATTAAAAGCAACCCACAGTATAAGACCTTCTAAAAGAAGTTCTTGAAACCGAAGGAAATGGTTCAAGATGAAAGCACGGAAGAGCAAGAAAGGATGAGGGAAGGCTGACTGTGCAGGGGAATGCAAAGGAGCACCGGCTGCCAGAGACAACCGCCACGCTGTCTTGTGAGGTGTGCCACAAGCGCAGAAGTGAGATTCAGCAACACAGCACGACAGGCAGAGAGAATAGGATAGATGGGGCTCCTGGGCTGTTTGCTAAGTTGCTTCAGTCAGCTCCGACTCTGTGCTCCCCATAGATGGCAGCCCACCAGGCTCCCCCATCCCTGAGGCTTTTTACATTCAACATCTATAATGCCACCTTTACAAAAAGGCTGGCGTAAAGTTAAAGAAGTGATCTGTCTGATGACCAAGAAAACACTTAAGCAACATAAGTAAACCCTCAGATCACACAGATACTGGGCTCCATATATTAGAACATTAAGATAACTATCTTAAATACACTAAATAAAAGAGGACAAAAAAATGAATGGATAAAAAGAGAATTTAGTAACTTGAATCTGAAAAAAGGAATCAAAAGCACCTTATAGAGTCAAAAGCTACAACATCTGGAGTAACTCATCAGGGCAGTCCAGACAATGCAAAAAAATAGTAATTACCCAAACTGAAGAAGAGGGGAAAAAGGAAGTAAAATAAAACAGAAGAAAATGCACACAAAATCATTCAAACTGTAGAACTGTAGCTTCCACAGAGCTAAACTACAACATGGAAAGAGGACCAATTTGAAAAAATGATGCCAGCAAACCTTGAAACTGATGAAAGGGAGTAAATGTCAGATTCAAACATCTGAAAACACCAAAATGAGATAAGCAGTCTCCTTGTGTGTGTCTCTCTCTCTCTGACACAGACACACACACACACACCAGTATGGCAAGCTTCAGTTAAAAGTCGAAAACAAAAAGAAGTTTAAAAAATCCAGAGAAATAAGAAACATTACCTAAAAAAGAGAAAAATTATCTTCAACAAAATATTTAAAAAGCTAGAAGATAATGTAAGATATTTATAAATATTTCAGAAAAAGTAAACAAAATCAAAGATACCAGCACAGAATTTCAAACTAAGTAAAAATACAAAATACAGACTTTTTCAGAAAAACAACAGCTGAAATAATGCATTAAAAGCAACCCACAGTATAAGACCTTCTAAAAGAAGTTCTTGAAACCGAAGGAAATGGTTCAAGATGAAAGCACGGAAGAGCAAGAAAGGATGAGGGAAGGCTGACTGTGCAGGGGAATGCAAAGGAGCACCGGCTGCCAGAGACAACCGCCACGCTGTCTTGTGAGGTGTGCCACAAGCGCAGAAGTGAGATTCAGCAACACAGCACGACAGGCAGAGAGAATAGGATAGATGGGGCTCCTGGGCTGTTTGCTAAGTTGCTTCAGTCAGCTCCGACTCTGTGCTCCCCATAGATGGCAGCCCACCAGGCTCCCCCATCCCTGAGGCTTTCCAGGCAAGAACACTGGAGTGGGGTGCCATTTCCTTCTCCAATGCATGAAAGTGAAAAGGGAAAGTGAAGTCACTCAGTTGTGTCTGACTCTTTGTGACCCCGTGGACTGCAGCCCGCCAGGCTCCTCTGTCCATGGGATTCTCCAGGCAAGAATCCTGGAGTGGGTTGCCATTCCCTTCTCCAGGCGATCTTCCCAACCCAGGGATCAAACCCTCGTCTCTTGTGTCTCCTGTATTGGCAGGAGGGTCCTTTACCACTGGCATCACCTGGAAGCCCAGTCACAACCTATCAAACCTATAAAAGAAACAAACAGAAAATCCGAATCAAATGTGCAATTATAAATACTTCCCACAAAAAGGATTGAGGCCCAGAGCATTTCACTAGTTAATTTATCCAAACATTTAGAGATAAAACAATAAGGAAATATTCCCAAATTGAATCAACAGTCAGAAAATGAATAATACACTAAGTCCAAGTGAGGTTTTGTCTGGATAGGCAAGAGCATATTAACATCCAAAACTTGATGCAGTCGGATCCACTACACTGAGTAGAAAAATTATGTAATCATGTTAATAGATGCAGAAAAAAAGATTCGACAAAAATGTACACAAACGTGTGATTTTTAAAACTCATGGAAAACTACAAATAGCAGAAAGCATATTTGAACGGATAAAATATCCACACACAAAAACAAAAGATTATATTCAATGGTAAGTATGGAGAATCTTCCCCAATAGCAAAAATGAAATAATAACTTCACTATTTATAGTCAATATTTAAAGAGTAGTCTTGTCTACTTCAAGAAAATGAGAAAAGAAATGTTTGAAGTAATTCTTATAAAACCATAGCTATTAACACCAGATAGG
This sequence comes from Litocranius walleri, assembly GCA_006410535.1. Taxonomy (NCBI): domain Eukaryota; kingdom Metazoa; phylum Chordata; class Mammalia; order Artiodactyla; family Bovidae; genus Litocranius; species Litocranius walleri. The sequence continues at coordinate 574,028 of SJYG01000187.1, read as the reverse complement.
ACTGGCGTAAGTGCAGAAGGGTACTGATACAGACCCACATATATGCTCTGTGATTAAAACGAAGCCAGACCCTCGCTGGTGGTCCAGTGGCTGACACTCTGTGCTCCCAGTGCAGGGGGCCTGGGTTCGATCCTTAGTCAGGGAACTAGGTTCCACATGTTGTGACTAACGCTCAGCCCAGCCAAACAACTAAATAGAAATAAATACTAAAAACCAAAGCCAAGACGGCGATGCAGAGGGAGAGAGGTGGCCCTGTCACCAAACAGTGCAGGGTCAGCTGGACAGCCGCATGGACAGAGTGAGTCACCCCAGAAGCTCGAGCGCTCGGGGCTGCTGCGACCCGCCTTGTTATTGTTACACCAGCCAAGCCCAGGGCACAGCCCCCGACACCCAGGATCTGCAGCTCACACGAGATCCAAGGCTGCTAAACAGTCTTTCTCTTTTTTTTCATATCAGGATGAACACACGGTGGTCTTTTCTACACTCTTAATCTAAAGTTCCAAATCCGACCACACAGAAGCATGTCAGCCACAGTGTTCTATTCAGGGCTACTCAAGAAACTGCCTGAGCACCTGCAGGACTCTATTATGAATCTGGCATGAAAGGACCAAAGGGAGGGCATGGCACCAGACAGACGCTCAGAAACTGAGTAATATTCGTCTCGCCAGCTTAGACTTCACAGGGAGAGCAAAAAAAAAAAAAAAAAGAGGGGGTGGGGGAGCAGTCTGTTGAAATTCCATGAGTTTGGGTTCAATCTGAACCATATGTAGCTCCAGACTAGGTCATATTCTCATGATAAAATTACTAATTTTGTCCTCGATTTTTTCTGCTGCTCAGTATTTCCATGATCTCTTATTAGCTGATCTCATGCATTATTTATTTGGTCTGTATTGCTCAAAAGATAAGGGACTTCAGTTAAAGTCCTTGGAGTTTCTGCAAGGTGTATGGAACTCAGCTACCTGGGTGCTAGGGGGAGGTGAGAGAGTCAGGCACAATGGAGCACAGACTCTGGAACAGGACGGCCTGGATGTGAGGTCTCCTTCAAGGCAGTGTGATCTTGGGAGAGTTGCTTCTCTCTGTGCCTCAGTTTTCTTACCTATAAAATGGGCTTAATAATAGTGCTTTCTTCATTGGTCTCTTGTGTGGGTTAATCATTAAAGAGGAAGGTATGTAATACAGTACCCAACAGATGATCACTGCTGTAAAGATGTGTGTTACCACTCCTTCTATAAAAGAACCTACAGAAAAATTCTTGCCTTCTAAACTCCATTGGTTTGGGCTTACTGTCCAGTCAGTCAGTTCAGTCACTCAGTCATGTCTGACTCTTTGTGACCCCATGGACTGCAGCACGCCAGGCCTCCCTGTCCATCACCATCTCCCAGAGTTCACTCAAACTTATGTCCGTCGAGTCAGTGATGCCATCCTACCATCTCATCCTCTGTCGTCCCCTTCTCCTCCTGCCTCCAATCTTTCCCAGCATCAGAGTCTTTACAAATGAGTAGGCTCTTTGCATCAGGTGGCCAAAGTATTGGAGTATCAGCTTCAGCATCAGTCCTTCCAGTGAATATTCAGGACTGATTTCCTTTAGGATGGACTGGTTGGATCTCCTTGCAGTCCAAGGGACTCTCAAGAGAGCTTACTGTTAACTGCATGTTAACCTGAGCTTTTCATATATTGTGATTTGGAACAAATCACTTGTTTTCCCATTAATAGAAAGCAAACAGCACTTGCTGGTTTCCTGTCAGAGACCCACCGGGAAGAAGAAGCAGAAGGGGAGAATGGTACGATGGTGGCTTTGGAGTTGGTAACTGTGGTTTTGGGGGCTTTAAGATTTATTTACTTTTTGGCTGTGGGTCTTTGTTGCTGCAGTTGGATGTTCTCTAGCTGCGGTGAGTGGGGGTCACTCTTCACTTCTGTGTGTGGGCTTCTCATCGTGGTGGCTCTCCTGTTGCAGAGTACAGGCTCTGGGTGCACGGCCATTGGTAGTTAGGACGCACGGGCTTAGTTGTTCACGGTGAGTGGGATCTTTTCGAATCAGAGCTCAAATTGGTGACCCCTGCATTGCAAGGTGGATTCTCAACCACTGGGCCACCAGGGAGGACTCCTGTGATCTTGTTTTAAAACTCCTCCTCCACCAGTTGAGGGCCAAAGAATTGATGCTTTTGAACTGTGGTGTTGGAGAAGACTCTTGAGAGTCCCTTGGACTACAAGGACATCCAACTAGTCCATCCTAAAGGAGATCAGTCCTGGGTGTTCATGGGAAGGACTGATGTTGAAGCTGAAACTCCAATACTTTGGCCACCTGATGTGAAACATGGACTCACTGGAAAAGACCTCTATGCTGGGAAAGACTGAAGGTGGGAGGAGAAGGGGGTGAGACAGGATGAAATGGTTGGATGGCATAACTGACTCAGTGGGCATGAATCTGAGCAAACTCCGGGAGACAATGAAAGACAGGGAAGCCTGGCGTGCTGCAGTCCATGGGGTGGCAAAGAGTGAGACACGACTTCGCGACTGAACAGTGCCAACATTGCAATGAGTGATTTAATTCATCTTTGACATGGAGACACAGTAGCATCAATTTCCTCAGAGAGTCAGGAGGGTAGAACCAGATGACGTCTCCAAATTACTTACTGAGTAGTTAACGTGCTTACGAAGTCGCAGGCACAATAGCGTTCTTACATTACTAGTTTCATTCAGATCCCAAGATAGAAGACTTTGAAACACCTGGCAACAAATACATTCTAATGATTCAATATTAAATTATTATTTTTTCATCTTCACAACAAAGACTTTGCCTCTTTCAGGTTGGGGTTGAGTTTACTCCAGACACTTGAGTCTTCGTCCAATTAAAATACTCGTGGGAAAAATGCTGAGGCTCTTCGTTAACAACACCAGGAATGTGTGAACTTTAAATAGCATATACGACCCACAAAATGTGTGTGCCTGAGCCCAGCACTCTTTCAGCGCTGCATGTCATTCACTTGCCCCAAGATTTATGAGCTATTCTTGGAGAGATCAAAGCTGAAGTTCTGTGTAAAATCGTGAAAATCAGTCTCATGACTCTGTGACTTTCGACTTTCTCAAAAGGGCAGCTCTGGACCACTATCACTTCCCCGTGACTCTGCTGACACCAGTACACAGCCGAGTGTTACTACTTGTCTGTGAAAAAAATAACGAAAACTAAACAAAAATAAAACCTCACAGAGCTGAGTTCCATGGCCTGCTTACACTGTGGATGATCAAGAGTGAGAGGGAAGAAGAAAAAAAGGCTTCACAGTTCCAAACGGAGTTAATTAGCAATGAAAGTTGGGATGGAATGGAATGGAAAATCAACTGGACTTACCAGGGAGGCCCTGAGAAGGGTGTCCAAACACCCCTGAGCGTCTCTCCGACTAGTCTCTAGCTGGTCATTAGCACCTGACTCCCTGGTAAGGACACATTGGTGGGTCATCAGTAAGACCAGAAGCTCTACAGACAGTTATAAATTGTGAAAGGGGAAATTTACTTGAAAGAGTAAGCCAGAATGGCCTCCAGGAATTTCTGAAACACCCCACTGGAGCAAGCAGTGAAATCCAGTTGTTGTTAGCAGCACACAAAGGGCCTCAAGGAAAGCAATCAGGGGGGGAAAAATTATAAGGTAGTGGGTATACTGGCTCAGACCCAGTAACATAAGACGTTCATTACGCTGAGACACTGTAATCCTCCAAACAGCCCTTAAATCTCCCGGCTGTTTAATATAAGATGAGAGTAAATGTTCAGGTCAATAAAATTATCAGCTATTTCCATATCCAAAAAGCAGGAACGGTTTACCAGTGGAAAAACGTAGAGGTTAACCGTGAACTTTTTTAATAAACAATTTGGCTGCACGTTATTCCACGCGCAAGCCCCCCGTCACCAGCGAATGCAGCATTTCCAGCAGTCAGGACACGCTGGGGCCCTCACAGGTTCAAGCGTCAGCCGCCACTCGCCAATAGGGTTGGTTATCTGGAGGATGAACGCTGTGTAACCACAGGCAGAGGCTCGGAGGCCAACTCCAGTTAAGCCTGATAATAGTTTTTGACATTTAGAGACATTTTATCCTTCAGAACTCTTGGAGAGCTGAACTGCTTGCCTGAATCTGCTGTTTCTATGGAGACACAGAGGAGATTTTAAGGTGTTAATCCTCGCTGACCTCTTTCGTGTTTCAAAAGGTTGACTCTTCCCCTAAAAATTCAGCCCAGAGTTAAGTGGTCAGCTGTTCTCTAGCCTCACTTAAATTTTCATCTCACAGCACTTCAGTGGTCTCCCCAGTGAGCTACTTCTACTCCAGAAAGTGTCCAAGAGAATTCATAGTGAGCAAGGAAAGAAACTACTCGAGCCTGTATGGAGATTTACTTTCAGAATAAGAACAAGAAGGAAATGTTTCAGCAGCTGTCAGAGTCCAGAGGGGTGTTGAGACTATCCTGATGCCCCTGTATCAGAAAGTGCTGAGCCCAGTGAGGAGACTGAGGGGTCCCAGAGAAAGAGGCATCTCTCCCAGCGGTGGAGGCGGACGCAGCCAGCCTCATCTTCTGTGCTTCCACCCCACGTTATCCTATCGCTGCTCACGTGCATCCAGTTCACCGGAATTACCGATTCCATGAGCTAGTTTTAACTAATTTTCACAAAATGGACAAAGGGCTTATATGGTTCATACAAAGCAGGCATGGCTTGGAAACACAAGACCAGAACAGGGACCAGCGGCAGAGACGCAACAGAGTTGCTGCTGTTCCATCGCTAAGTCACGCCTGACACTTTGTGGCCCCATGCACTGCAGGATGCCAGGCTTCCCTGTCCTGCACCATCTCCCGGAGCTCGCTCGATGACCCCTGTCCATTGAGTCAGTGATGCCATCCAGTCATCTCATCCTCTGCCATCCCCTTCTCCTTCCCTCAGTCTTTCTCAGCATCAGGGTCTTTTCCAATGACAAGTACCAGCTCTTGGTACTGCCTGGCCAGAGTACTGGAGCTTCAGCTTCAGCATCAGTCCTTCCAATGAATATTCAGGATCGGTTCCCTTTAGGATGGACTGGCTTGATCTCCTTGCAGCCTAGGGGACTCTCAAGAGTCTTCTCTAACACCACAAATTGAAAGCATCAATTTTTCAGCACTCAACCTTCTTTATGATCCAACTCTCACAACTGAACATGACTGCTGGAAAAAACCAGAGCTTTGACTATATGGACTTTTGTCAGCAAAGTGGTGTCTCCATGTTTTAATACACTGCCTAGGTTTGTCATAGCTTTCCTTCAAGGGACAATCGTCTTGTAATTTCATGGCTGCAGTCAAACTCTGCAGTGATTTTGAAGCCCAAGAAAACAAAGTCCATCGCTGCTTGCACTTTTTCTCCTTTTATTTGCCTTGAAGAGATCGGACTGGATGCCATGACCTTAGTGTTTTGAATGTCGAGTCTCAAGCCAGCTTTACCGACTTCTGAAGCCAGACTCTCAATACCGCCTGGCACTAAGTCGGTGAGTTTGGTGAAGTTACTTCATCACGCTGTGTACCAGTCTCTTCCTGTCACTTCCTGAAACACTGTCATCCCAACAGCAGCGGGTGTGTTGGGCAAATTAAATGAGTAAAGCCTACAGTTAGTGCTTAAAAAAAATAGCTATCAGTTCAGTTCAGTTCAGTCGTTCAGTCATGTCCGACTCTTTGCGACCCCATGTATTGCAGCACGCCAGGCCTCCCTGTCCATCACCAACTCCCGGAGTTCACTCAGACTCACGTCCATCAAGTCAGTGATGCCATCCAGCCATCCCCTTCTCCTCCTGTCGGCAAAGTAATGTCTCTGCTTTTGAATATGCTATCTAGGTTGGTCATAACTTTTCTTCCAAGGAGTAAGCGTCTTTTAATTTCATGGCTGCAGTCACCATCTGCAGTGACTTTGGAGCCCAAAACAACAAAGTCTGACACTGTTTCCACTGTTTCCCCATCTGTTTCCCATGAAGTGACAGGACTGGATGCCATGGTCTTCATTTTCTGAATGTTGAGATTTAAGCCAACTTTTTCACTCTCCTCTTACACTTTCAGCAAGAGGCTTTTTAGTTCCTCTTCACTTTCTGCCATAAGGGTGGTATCATCTGCATATCTGAAGTTACTGATATTTCTCCTGGCAATCTTGATTCCAGCTTGTGTTTCTTCCAGTCCAGCATTTCTCATGATGTATTCTGCATATAAGTTAAATAAGCAGGGTGAAAATATACAGTCTTGACATACTCTTTTTCCTATTTGGAACCAGTCTGTTGTTCCATGTCCATTTCTAACTGTTGCTTCCTGACCTGCATACAGATTTCTCAAGAGGCAGGTCAGGTGGTCTGGTATTCCCATCTCTTTCGGATTTTCCACAGTTTATTATGATCCACACAGTCAAAGGCTTTGGCATAGTCAATAATGCAGAAATAGATGTTTTTCTGGAACTCTCTTGCTTTTTCCATGATCCAGCAGATGTTGGCGATTTGATCTCTGGTTCCTCTGCCTTTTCTAAAACCAGCTTGAACATCAGGAAGTTCACGGTTCACATATTGCTGAAGCCTGGCTTGGAGAATTTTGAGCATTACTTTACTAGCATGTGAGATGAGTGCAATTGCGAGGTAGTTTGAGCATTGTTTGGCATTGCCTTTCTTTGAGAGTGGAACGAAAACTGACCTTCTCCAGTCCTGTGGACACTGCTGAGTTTTCCAAATTTGCTGGCATATTGAGTGCAGCACTTTCACAGAATCATCTTTCAGGATTTGAAACAGCTCAACTGGAATTCCATCACCTCCACTAGCTTTGTTCGTAGTGATGCTTTCTAAGGCCCACTTGACTTCACATTCCAAGATGTCTGGTTCTAGATGAGTGATCACACCATCATGATTATCCAGATCATGAAGATTCTTTTTGTACAGTTCTGTGTATTTTTGCCATCTCTTCTTAATATCTTCTGCTTCTGTTAGGTCCATACCATTTCTGTCCTTTATCGAGCCCATCTTTGCATGAAATGTTCCCTCGGTATCTCTAATTTTCCTGAAGAGATCTCTAGTCTTTCCCATTCTGTTGTTTTCCTCTATTTCTTTGCATTGATCGCTGAGGAAGGCTTTCTTGTCTCTTCTTGCTATTCTTTGGAACTCTGAATTCAGATGCTTATATTTTTTCTTTTCTCCTTGGCTTTTTGCTTCTCTTCTTTTCACAGCTATTTGTAAGCCTTCCCCAGACAGCCATTTTGCTTTTTTGCATTTCTTTTCCATGGCGATGGTCTTGATCCCTGTCTCCTGTACAATGTCACTCCATGGTTCATCCCTGTCTCCTGTACAATGTCACAAACCTCATTCCATAGTTCATCAGGCACTCTATCTATCAGAGCTAGGCCCTTAAATCTAGTTCTCACTTCCACTGTATAATCACAAAGGATTTGATTTAGGTCATACCTGAATGGTCTAGCGGTTTTCCCTGCTTTCTTCAATTGAGTCTGAATTTGGTAATAAGGAGTTCATGATCTGAGCCACAGTCAGCTCCTGGTCTTGTTTTTGTTGACTGTATAGAGCTTCTCCATCTTTGGTTGCAAAGAATATAATCAATCTGATTTCAGTGTTGACCGTCTGGTGATGTCCATGTGTAGAGTCTTCTCTTGTGCTGTTGGAAGAGGGTGTTTGCTATGTCCAGCGCATTATCAGTCTTTGTCCTGCTTCATTCCATATTCCAAGGCCAAATTTTCCTGTTACTCCAGGTGTTTCTTCACTTCCTACTTTTGCATTCCAGTCCCCTATAATGAAAAGGACATCTTCTTTGGGTGTTAGTTCTAAAAAGTCTTGTAGGTCTTCATAGAACCATTCAACTTCAGCTTCCTCAGCATTACTGGTTGGGGCATAGACTTGGATAACTGTGATATTGAATGGTTTGCCTTGGAAATGAACACAGATCATTCTGTCGCTTTTGAGATTGCATCCAAGTACTGCATTTTGGACTCTTTTGTTGACCATGATGGCTACTCCATTTCTTCTGAGCAAATCCTGCCCACAGTAGTAGCTATAATGGTCATCTGAGTTAAATTCACCCATTCCAGTCCATTTTAGTTTGCTGATTCCTAGAATGTCGACATTCACTCTTGCCATCTCCTGTTTGACCACTTCCAGTTTGCCTTGATTCTTAGACCTGACATTCCAGGTTCCTATGCAATATTGCTCTTATCAGCATCAGACCTTGCTTCTATCACCAGTCACATCCACAGGTGGGTATTGTTTTTGCTTTGGCTCCATCCCGTCATTCTTTCTGGAGTTATTTCTCCACCGATCTCCAGTAGCGTGTTGGGTACCTACTGACCTGGGGAGTTCCTCTTTCAGTATCCTATCATTTTGCCTTTCAATACTGTTCAAGGGGTTCTCAAAGCAAGAATACCTAAGTGGTTTGACATTCCCTTCTCCAGTAGACCACATTCTGTCAGACCTCTCCACCATGACCTGCTTGTCTTGGGTTTCCCTGTGGGCATGGCTTAGTTTCATTGAGTTGGACAAGGCTGTGGTCCTAGTGTGATTAGACTGACTAGTTTTCTGTGAGTATGGTTTTAGTGTGTCTGCCCTCTGATGCCCTCTTGCAACACCTACCATCTTACTTGGGCTTCTCTTACCTTGGGTGTGGGGTATCTCTTCACGGCTGTTCCTGCAAAGCACAGCCACTGCTCCTTACCTTGGATGAAGGGTATCTCCTCCCGCAGCCCTTCCTGACCTTCAGCGTGGGATGGCTCCTCTAGGTCCTCCTGCATCATTATAATAATTATGCTTGCTGTTGTCATTCATTTGCTAAATCATGTCTGACTCTCTTGCGACTCCATGGACTGTAGCCAACCAGGATCCTCTGTCCATGGGATTTTCCAGGCAAAAATACTGGAGTGGGGTACTCTGCCCTCTTCCGGGGGATCTTCCCAACCCAGGGATCAAACCCACATCTCTTGTATCTCCTTCATTGGCAGGTGGGTTCTTGACAACCAGCACCACCTGGGAAGTCCTTTTTCGCTTAATGGCAAATAGTAATAGAGAAGGCAGTGGCACCCATTCCAGTGCTCCTGCCTGGAAAATCCCATGGACAGTGGAGCCTGGTGGGCTGCAGTCCATGGGGTCTCTAACAGTCCGACACAGCTGAGTGATTTCAGTTTCACTTTTCACTTTCATGCATTGGAGAAGGAAGTGGCAACCCACTCCAGTATTCTTTCCTGGAGAATCCCAGGGATGGGGGAGCCTGGTTGGCTTCCGTCTATGGGGTTGCACAGAGTCGGACACGACTGAAGCAACTTAGCAGCCACAGAAGCAGCAAGTAATAATAAAACAGTCATATTTTATAGGAATATAAGTACTGTTTCTAACAGAGTAAAACAAGTTAAAAATGGCACATGGGAAGCATTTTCATCAGAAAATTATTTTGCTACACACAGAGAAACTTTGCTTAAGATTAGTAGAAATTCAGAAGAAGTATGAGATTACTGTTAGAGAGATTTACTATAGGGAAAGAAAAAAACACTACTAACAGGTCTTAACTAAGCATGTACTCGACAAATTATACTTCAATAATGAAATATACTTTTTGAACCAATAAATGAGATGTAACTGAGAAAGTATATTCTCAACAATAAATGACTACTCAAATTTTAAAAAGTTTATGAAGATATTACATAAGGAAACACTGAAAAAGAGGATGCTTTGAGTGGAATGAAAGATCCCAGAGTAAATTTACAAAGACAGCATGACACCTAAAATAGGTTCACAGCAAAGAAATTGGAGTCAAAATGTACAAAGTGCTACCAGATGTCATCCAATGCGCTTATTTTTACAGAAAATGCTTCTAAAAATATATTGCTTATAAAATAGTATATTACAAAGTTTTTCTCATTGTTTTTAGTCTTATTTAAAATAACTGCCAAATTTAAAGGGGTGGGATTTTTTCTTTTATTGTTTATATTTTTCTTTCATTGTTTACATTTTATTATTTTTTATGAATTGGGGTTCCCTGGTGATTCAGACTGTAAAGAATCCACCTGCAATGCAGGAGATCTGGGTTTGACCCCTGGGTTAGGAAGATCCCCTGAAGGAGGGGATGGCAACCCACTCCAGTATTCTTGCCTGGATAATCCCATGGACAGAGGAGCCTGGCAGGCTACAGTCCATGGGGTCCCAAAGAGTCAGACATGACTGAGCAACTAAGCACAGCATTTTACTGAGATGGCAAATGGCTAACAGCATCATGCTTTCTGAAGTAGGCCCCAGACTCAAACCTAGGCGCAACCAAAATTGTCAGAGACCATTGTTTAGGGGGCATTAGAAATTCTATATTTCAATAGATTTTAAAGAGATAGCACATTTTTGATTACATGTTTTTAAAAAGGCCTCTCATATTTGTACATGATTACCACATTCAATTATCTTAAAGCTAACTGGCATGAGCCAATGAATTTTACATTTGTACTTTCTAATTTGCCTTTTTTTCATATCAGTCCTCGTGTTCTACATCATCCTTCTACTCAAAACCTTGGCTGCCTAGCCCATGCCATCTTTTTGCGTCAAGGGCACCAGCTAAATTATTTCTTAACCACCTGACTTATAAGAGACTTCAACTCTGGCCCTCCAGCACAAGCAAGAGCATTTCAGGAAGCCAGGATCATGTTCCAACAACTATTTCTGAGTTTATACCACAGATCTTCTTGGGCGACTGGAAAAAAAGGAAACGAAATGTGGGATGTTCACCTCCATAACCAATCCCACAAGCAAGAAAATGTAATATTGGAACTGGGGAAGGGAGAGCAGGAAAATGTTCAGGTAGAATGGCTAAGGAGAAAGAAGAAAGTTAGATTTTCTCTTCTTGAATGCATTATCTTGGCTGCGCTCGTCTTGGCTGCTGGGGGGCCTTCTCCTGTTGCAGACAGCGGGGCTGCTCTCCAGCTGCGGTGTGCGGGCTGCTCTTGGCACAGAGCCTGGGCTTTAGGGCCCGCGGGTGTCAGTCATTCTGGCACCTGGGCTTAGCTGCTCCACCGTATGTGGGATCTTCCCAGGCCAGGGGTTGAACCTGTGTCCCCTGCATCAGCAGGCAGATTCCTATCCAAATCAGGGACGTCCGAAAGTAAATTTTCTTTATCCTTAGTTTCCCTGGCTTGTGGGAGAATGTGGCTCCTAGTGAATTATAGTAAACTTTTGAGAGGAGCTCATTGTTGAATAGTGTTGTTATTAGGTATTGTGAAGGTCTGAGAGGACACCTGGGTCCGCTGTGGATGAGCCAACTGCTGCAGAACAGGATTTTGGAGTCAATCTTACTTCTTTAAGGAACTGCTGCAGAAACAGTCAGCCAGAGGCCCAGACGGGCAGCTTTAAAGCCACTTTGGATCAGTGAACCGGCTCCAGAACTTCTTTCCCTGGGTGTCACAAAGGAAGCAAGTCAGACCCAGATCCTGTGAGCTCACTGTGGCTGGAACCTCTGAGCCCACAGCCAGGGGACAGAGGCAGTCTGGGCAGTGGCTGGGCTACGTGTCTCAGCACAGCTTTACTAGGTGTGCGAACTTGGGCAAAACCGTTGACATTGCTAACGTTCAGTTTTCCCATCTTTAAAATGGGGATAATCATATAGAGTTACTAGTCCACATAACCGATGAAAAAAATTACATGAGGCAAGAATAGGTAACGTCCACACACTGCACAGTGCAAGGCACTCTGCTCAATCTTCTGTAACAGCCTAATTAGGGAAAGAATTTGATAGAGAACAGATACATGTATATGGGTAACTGAATCACTTTGCTGTACACCTAAAATTAATACAACACTGTTCATCAACTATGCTTCAAAATAAAATAAAAAGGCAAACAGAGCACCTTGGTGAATTCCCCGCGTTATGCGGGAACTTTGCACGGGCTCCATCTGACACGTGGTGAACGTCTGTGTGTCAGAGCTGCCCTCTCATTCCATCCCCTGCCCCACCCCCCTTCTGTGTCCACAAGTCCACTCTCCACGCCTTCATTTCTACTCCTGCCCTGGGGCCTGGGGTCAGGGGCTGGGGGCAGGTTCAAGAGGGAGGGGACATATTTACACTTGTGGCTGATTCACGAGGTTGCAAGTTAAATAAAAAATGCAGCCCATAGAAAATACCTAGAAAATGGGCATAATACCATTTGACATCCATTTAATGGAGTTGGTATAAGGCGCAAATGATTTTTAGCATTAAAAAATGAGGAAATAATATTTTCTGTCCCATAGTGTGAGATACTAGAAAATACACATGTGAGTTGGTCTCTGCCCCTAGTTTCTGGCACAGAGCTCCTGAAACTTTTGCTCACATTCTGTCAGACCTCTCCACCATGACCTGCTTGTCTTGGGTTTCCCTGTGGGCATGGCTTAGTTTCATTGAGTTGGACAAGGCTGTGGTCCTAGTGTGATTAGACTGACTAGTTTTCTGTGAGTATGGTTTTAGTGTGTCTGCCCTCTGATGCCCTCTTGCAACACCTACCATCTTACTTGGGCTTCTCTTACCTTGGGTGTGGGGTATCTCTTCACGGCTGTTCCTGCAAAGCACAGCCACTGCTCCTTACCTTGGATGAAGGGTATCTCCTCCCGCAGCCCTTCCTGACCTTCAGCGTGGGATGGCTCCTCTAGGTCCTCCTGCATCATTATAATAATTATGCTTGCTGTTGTCATTCATTTGCTAAATCATGTCTGACTCTCTTGCGACTCCATGGACTGTAGCCAACCAGGATCCTCTGTCCATGGGATTTTCCAGGCAAAAATACTGGAGTGGGGTACTCTGCCCTCTTCCGGGGGATCTTCCCAACCCAGGGATCAAACCCACATCTCTTGTATCTCCTTCATTGGCAGGTGGGTTCTTGACAACCAGCACCACCTGGGAAGTCCTTTTTCGCTTAATGGCAAATAGTAATAGAGAAGGCAGTGGCACCCATTCCAGTGCTCCTGCCTGGAAAATCCCATGGACAGTGGAGCCTGGTGGGCTGCAGTCCATGGGGTCTCTAACAGTCCGACACAGCTGAGTGATTTCAGTTTCACTTTTCACTTTCATGCATTGGAGAAGGAAGTGGCAACCCACTCCAGTATTCTTTCCTGGAGAATCCCAGGGATGGGGGAGCCTGGTTGGCTTCCGTCTATGGGGTTGCACAGAGTCGGACACGACTGAAGCAACTTAGCAGCCACAGAAGCAGCAAGTAATAATAAAACAGTCATATTTTATAGGAATATAAGTACTGTTTCTAACAGAGTAAAACAAGTTAAAAATGGCACATGGGAAGCATTTTCATCAGAAAATTATTTTGCTACACACAGAGAAACTTTGCTTAAGATTAGTAGAAATTCAGAAGAAGTATGAGATTACTGTTAGAGAGATTTACTATAGGGAAAGAAAAAAACACTACTAACAGGTCTTAACTAAGCATGTACTCGACAAATTATACTTCAATAATGAAATATACTTTTTGAACCAATAAATGAGATGTAACTGAGAAAGTATATTCTCAACAATAAATGACTACTCAAATTTTAAAAAGTTTATGAAGATATTACATAAGGAAACACTGAAAAAGAGGATGCTTTGAGTGGAATGAAAGATCCCAGAGTAAATTTACAAAGACAGCATGACACCTAAAATAGGTTCACAGCAAAGAAATTGGAGTCAAAATGTACAAAGTGCTACCAGATGTCATCCAATGCGCTTATTTTTACAGAAAATGCTTCTAAAAATATATTGCTTATAAAATAGTATATTACAAAGTTTTTCTCATTGTTTTTAGTCTTATTTAAAATAACTGCCAAATTTAAAGGGGTGGGATTTTTTCTTTTATTGTTTATATTTTTCTTTCATTGTTTACATTTTATTATTTTTTATGAATTGGGGTTCCCTGGTGATTCAGACTGTAAAGAATCCACCTGCAATGCAGGAGATCTGGGTTTGACCCCTGGGTTAGGAAGATCCCCTGAAGGAGGGGATGGCAACCCACTCCAGTATTCTTGCCTGGATAATCCCATGGACAGAGGAGCCTGGCAGGCTACAGTCCATGGGGTCCCAAAGAGTCAGACATGACTGAGCAACTAAGCACAGCATTTTACTGAGATGGCAAATGGCTAACAGCATCATGCTTTCTGAAGTAGGCCCCAGACTCAAACCTAGGCGCAACCAAAATTGTCAGAGACCATTGTTTAGGGGGCATTAGAAATTCTATATTTCAATAGATTTTAAAGAGATAGCACATTTTTGATTACATGTTTTTAAAAAGGCCTCTCATATTTGTACATGATTACCACATTCAATTATCTTAAAGCTAACTGGCATGAGCCAATGAATTTTACATTTGTACTTTCTAATTTGCCTTTTTTTCATATCAGTCCTCGTGTTCTACATCATCCTTCTACTCAAAACCTTGGCTGCCTAGCCCATGCCATCTTTTTGCGTCAAGGGCACCAGCTAAATTATTTCTTAACCACCTGACTTATAAGAGACTTCAACTCTGGCCCTCCAGCACAAGCAAGAGCATTTCAGGAAGCCAGGATCATGTTCCAACAACTATTTCTGAGTTTATACCACAGATCTTCTTGGGCGACTGGAAAAAAAGGAAACGAAATGTGGGATGTTCACCTCCATAACCAATCCCACAAGCAAGAAAATGTAATATTGGAACTGGGGAAGGGAGAGCAGGAAAATGTTCAGGTAGAATGGCTAAGGAGAAAGAAGAAAGTTAGATTTTCTCTTCTTGAATGCATTATCTTGGCTGCGCTCGTCTTGGCTGCTGGGGGGCCTTCTCCTGTTGCAGACAGCGGGGCTGCTCTCCAGCTGCGGTGTGCGGGCTGCTCTTGGCACAGAGCCTGGGCTTTAGGGCCCGCGGGTGTCAGTCATTCTGGCACCTGGGCTTAGCTGCTCCACCGTATGTGGGATCTTCCCAGGCCAGGGGTTGAACCTGTGTCCCCTGCATCAGCAGGCAGATTCCTATCCAAATCAGGGACGTCCGAAAGTAAATTTTCTTTATCCTTAGTTTCCCTGGCTTGTGGGAGAATGTGGCTCCTAGTGAATTATAGTAAACTTTTGAGAGGAGCTCATTGTTGAATAGTGTTGTTATTAGGTATTGTGAAGGTCTGAGAGGACACCTGGGTCCGCTGTGGATGAGCCAACTGCTGCAGAACAGGATTTTGGAGTCAATCTTACTTCTTTAAGGAACTGCTGCAGAAACAGTCAGCCAGAGGCCCAGACGGGCAGCTTTAAAGCCACTTTGGATCAGTGAACCGGCTCCAGAACTTCTTTCCCTGGGTGTCACAAAGGAAGCAAGTCAGACCCAGATCCTGTGAGCTCACTGTGGCTGGAACCTCTGAGCCCACAGCCAGGGGACAGAGGCAGTCTGGGCAGTGGCTGGGCTACGTGTCTCAGCACAGCTTTACTAGGTGTGCGAACTTGGGCAAAACCGTTGACATTGCTAACGTTCAGTTTTCCCATCTTTAAAATGGGGATAATCATATAGAGTTACTAGTCCACATAACCGATGAAAAAAATTACATGAGGCAAGAATAGGTAACGTCCACACACTGCACAGTGCAAGGCACTCTGCTCAATCTTCTGTAACAGCCTAATTAGGGAAAGAATTTGATAGAGAACAGATACATGTATATGGGTAACTGAATCACTTTGCTGTACACCTAAAATTAATACAACACTGTTCATCAACTATGCTTCAAAATAAAATAAAAAGGCAAACAGAGCACCTTGGTGAATTCCCCGCGTTATGCGGGAACTTTGCACGGGCTCCATCTGACACGTGGTGAACGTCTGTGTGTCAGAGCTGCCCTCTCATTCCATCCCCTGCCCCACCCCCCTTCTGTGTCCACAAGTCCACTCTCCACGCCTTCATTTCTACTCCTGCCCTGGGGCCTGGGGTCAGGGGCTGGGGGCAGGTTCAAGAGGGAGGGGACATATTTACACTTGTGGCTGATTCACGAGGTTGCAAGTTAAATAAAAAATGCAGCCCATAGAAAATACCTAGAAAATGGGCATAATACCATTTGACATCCATTTAATGGAGTTGGTATAAGGCGCAAATGATTTTTAGCATTAAAAAATGAGGAAATAATATTTTCTGTCCCATAGTGTGAGATACTAGAAAATACACATGTGAGTTGGTCTCTGCCCCTAGTTTCTGGCACAGAGCTCCTGAAACTTTTGCAGTTGCCTAAGTGATAAGAACATCCCTTATTCTAATATTGGTGTCTGACTTCTCTTCCTGACACTGAGCTCCTGAGGGTAAGAAGAATGTTTCTTATTCTAATGAGACGACCGTGGGTGGATTGCAGGATGGCTCCAGGGTGAGGACCAGTCACCAGAAACACCAAGCCATGATTAGACGATTGAAACAGTCATCCCCACCCCAGTCCCATCCTCTTGAGACCAGAGAAGAGATGGAGTCAGTGACCCATCATGTCCATGTGAAGACGTCTCCATAAAAACGTCACACGTGCAGAACTCTAAGAGCTCCCAGGTTTGCAGGGACGTGCCCACGTCAGGAGGGCGGCACACCCCACCTCCTGGGGACAGGAGCTCCTTCACTCAAGGCCCTCCCGGAACTGGTCCTAGAGGTCTCATCCAACTGTCTATGTGCACCTTTCATCACACCCTTTCATCAACTGTAAAAGTGAGAAAGCATTTCCCTGAGTGATGTGAGCCACTCACTCTAGCAAATTAATTGAACCCAAGGAGGGGTAGGGGCTTCCCTGGTGACTGAGTGGTAAAGAACTCACCTGTCAGAGATGTAGGTTCCATCCCTGGGTCAGGAAGATCCCCTGGAGGAGGAAATGGCAACCCACTCCAGTATTCTAGCCTGGAAAATCCCATGGACAGAGGAGCCTGGTGGGCTACAGTCCATGGGGTTGCAAATGGTCAGACACGACCGAGCAACTAAACAATGACAAAGGAGGGGTTGAGGGGACCTTCCGTCTCCACCAGCGGGTCAGAAGCATAGGTGACAACCTGGATTTGCATCTGGAAGGGAGGGGAGGGGAAGCAGTCTTGTGGGATCATCTGTGGGGTCCGAAGCTGTCTCCAGGTAGACTGTGTTAGAACTCAGTTAGACGGTAGGACCCCCAGCTGGGGCTGCAGAGACCGCACGATGTGGGGGGAACCTGCCCGCAAGTGGTAAGCAAAAGTGTCAGAAGCACAGCGTTTTGTGTGAGAGTAGAAACACACAGACACAGACGGCAGTGAGATGTCTCCCCGTGACGGGGGAAAGACTGAGGCTTGTTTCACATAGGATTTTCACAGCTGTGAAGACACGTGCTAACATGTGTAAAGCATTTAGAACAGTGCAAAGCACTCCGAAGGCACTCAGTAAGTGAGCTGGCACGAGGTTCATACAGAGACACAAGGTAACATACAGCTTTGCACACGTGACGTGACTGCTCAGTCGGGTCCGGCTCTCTGACCCCAGGGACTGGAACCTGTCAGGCTCCTCTGACCAAGGGGTTCTACAGGCAAGAATACTGGAGTGGGTTGCCATTCCCTTCTCCAGGGGACCTTCTTGATCCAGGGATCAACCCAGGTCTTCTGCACTGGCAGGTGGATTCTCTACCATCTGAGCCACCAAGAAAGCCCAATGGCTGAGCAGCATTCCATTCTATGTATGTACTGGGTTGGCCAAACATTCATTTTGGTTTTTCTGGAAAAACCTGAACGAACTTTTGGGCCAACCCAGTACTACATGCCGTTATCCACTCATCTGCTGATGGACAGGGAGGCTGCTTCCATGTCTTGGCTACTGTGAATGGCACGGCTCCATTCCTGTCTTGTATTTCTCCTGGGCAAGCCTAGGCATGTTCTTCGCGTGATGGTAGATGACACACGAGGGAGCGAGCCCAGCTGTTTCAGAGCTTTTTAAACCTTTGGTTAATTCATGCCCTCTAATATTTCACTGGTCAAAGCAGTTATGTAGATAAACTGAGAGCCAAGTTTATAGGAAGTTATACTCTGCCTGCTTAAGTAGGAGAAACTTCAAAGTAATATGGCAAAGTACAGGGATTCAAAGAAAAGAGAACTGAGTTGGCCGTAAATGCAATTTATCATAAGGAGAACATGACTGGTCAGATCTTTGGAAACCCTCTCCTGAGCTTCCATTTATGTATTTTATTGGTTTGCACCTAGTGATAAGATTCAAGGTGTCTATAGGGGTTTTGTGATGGTTATTGTTCAGTCACTAAGTTCTGTCCGACTCTTTGTGACCCCATGGAGTGTAGCACACTAGGCTTCCCTGTCCTCCACTATCTCCCAGAGCTTGCCCAAACTCACATCCACCGAGTCGGTGATGCCGTCCAACCACCTCACCCTCTGTCGTCCCCTTCTCCTCCTCCTCTCAACCTTTCCCAGCATCAGGGTCTTTTCCAGTGAGTCGGCTCTTCACACCAGGTGGCCAAAGTATTGGAGGTTCAGCTTCAGCATCAGTCTTTCCAATGAATATTCAGGGTCGATTTCCTTTAGGATGGATTCGTTTGACCTCCATGCAGCCCAAAGGATCTCAAGAGTCTAAAAGGTACCCCAGCTAAAAAAAGATTTGGACTGAGTTCAGAGCAATTTATGTAATTAACAAGTACTTTTTGGACAGTGTAGAACTGGCACTGGAGAAGGATAAGCTTTGATAATGCGGCCTGTGAGGAAAGCGGAAAAGCCCAGAGCCCTGGACATCAGGTAGACAAGGGCAGCAGAGGAGGAGGAAGCCTTGCTGAAACTGAGAGGTGAGTCGGCAATAAAGAAAAAGCTCTCCTACATGTGAATTTGGTTCAAAGACAGCCTACAGGCAGCCAATCTTCTGTCAAACCCATCTGTCTATTGCCATTAAAATGAAAGCGCCAGTGATAGTCTCGGGGGCGGGGGTGGGGGGGATGTCCTTCTGAGATAAATATATCGCTAACTCTGCAACGGCCCAACTTCATGAAGGCAGTTTCTATGAAAACTGGCGCTTACAGAGTTAAGGTTTTCTCTGGGACTATGTCCCAGTAGTGGGATTGCTGGGTCACGTGATACCTCTACTTTTAGTTTCTTAAGGAACATCTATACTGTTCTCTATGGAGGCTGTATCAGTTACATTCTAACTAAGAGTGTAAGAGGGTTCATTTTTCTCCATACACTCTCCAGCATTCCTTGTTTGTAGATTTTTGATGATGGCCATTATGACTGGTTAAGAGGGAGACCCAAGAGGAAGGGGCATATGTATACATATGGCTGTTTCATGCTGTTTTACAGCAGAAACTAATACAACATTGTAACGTAATTATACTCCAACTCAAAATAAATAAATAATGATTCTTACCTTTAAAGTTGGCTTGCTCATATTTACCTATTTTCTCTTTGTGGCATGTGAACACATAAAAGCTAAAGTCAGTCAAAATAAATGATAAAATGAAGATGGGACCAAGGAACTTCTGTTCATTCACATTCTTGAATATCTCTTGAACTGGATTCTAAATATTTGATTCAGAAAATCCTAAACCCTGTTTGTCAACTGCATTCTTTTTCCCATTAAAAAAATAAAATAAAAAGGCCTCCCATGAGTATAATGGTAGAAATTCAATCCGTATGTTTTCTGATTCATTTACACTTAGCTCACCAAAATATTTTGTAAGAGCTGAGCTTTTTGGTGGCCAAAGACACTTTGTGGTCATTTTCCCCTTTGAAACAGAAAAATTGCAGTTCATCACCAGCTTGCATAAATGAAGGCCGAAGCACACTCCTAAATCCATCATCTCATAAGGTTGGACTGAACTGTGAGATCAGAAGCCCTGCCTTCCCAAGCCAGCTTCCTCCCCTTGTAACTCATCCTCACACTCCAGTCCTGTCTGCCTGACGCTGACCTTCCTTCTCACCACTCACCTCAGCACCGCTGCTCTCACTGACGAGGACAAACTAAGGAAGAAAAGGGTCACCCTCAGCAGTGATCCAGGAAAGCAAAGAGTAGGCTTCGGGCAAAAAGTTCTGAGAAATGCTGGAGGAAAATGAATGTTTGGGAGTGTGGTGGGATTCTGTAGCCAGATTTCAAAGGTAAAGACTTTCATCAAAAGTCGAAAGGAACAGCTGTGCCCAGACAGAATGCCAAAACCAAGTCCACACTTATCAGAAGAGCAGAGGAAGCTTTCCTTTTATTTCACGTAGCTGATGTGCAGTCCTGATCACTGAGGTGAGCAGCTTTTTCTCACAGCACATCAAGGACAGATCTGGGGAAAATACAAAGTCAGAACAGAAATCACTGTATAGTTAGAAATACTAAAATCAGTAACAGAACAAGGGACCAACCAGTCGGCAAACTCAGGTCATGAGATGCTAAATTATCTGACCTTCCTGGATACAGCGACTGAAAATTAAATGAAAATATTTATTATGAATTCATTTATTTTAAGGGTTTAGCTTAGGTTAGTTGCCTTCCCTGGTGGCTCAGCAGTAAAGAATCCACGTGCAGTGCAGGAGACCTGGGTTCAACCCCCAGGTCGGGAAGATCCCCTGGAGGAGGGAAGGGCAACCCACTCCAGTATTCTTGCCTGTAAAAGCCCATGGGCAGAGGAGCCTGCAGGGCTGCAGTCCAGGAGGTCACAGAGTCAGACCTGGCTGAAGCGGCCTAGCATGCACGCACCCCGTGACGAAAGGCAGAAAACCTGGATGGCGGGTAGGCATAAGTGACCGGTTCATGTTTCTCTTGCAATGGAAGGCGACGCTCTCTGCTCTACATTCTCAGAACTCACGTCATCTGTTATCTTCGGTTGCTCCCTTTTGTGACTTGCAGGCCTTCCACTCCATACATGCTCCTGTCCTCCACATTCAGGCAGCTCTCAGCAACATGGGATAGAAGGGCTCTTTTGGCTTTGACAAAAGCAGATCAGTCTCTGAAAGCTGACCAAAGTGACTGACTTTGCTCACTCTAACCATAATGCAAGCGAAAGACACGGAAAAGTGGGGACAGGCTTTCTTTCTTCTTTTTATCAGAGTATAACTGGTTTAAAATGCTGTGTCCGTTTCTGCTGTACAACACAAAGGATGAGCTACCTGCAGACAAGGCCCCTCACTCCTGATCTCTCTCCCATCCCCCACCCGGCCTTCCTGGTCATCACCCAGCGCTGGGTGTGCTCCCTGAGCTACCCAGAAGCCCCCAAGAGCTATGACCCGGTGGCAGTGTGTGCATGCCAACCCTAATCTCCAACTTCACTCCACCCTCCCCTGACCCTTGTGCCCACAAATTCACATCTGCTTCTCTACTGCCCTGCAAACAGGCTCAGCTGCACCATCTTGAACAGCTATAGTAGAGAATGTCCCTGGTGGCTCAGATGATAAAGCATCTGCTACAATGCAGGAGACACGGGTTCAGTCCCTGGGTCAGGAAGATCTCTTGAAGAAGGAAATGGCAACCCACTCCAGTATTCTTGCCTGGAGAATCCCTTGGATGGAGGAGCCTGGTAGGCTACAGTCCATGGGGTCGCAAAGAGTCGGACATGGCTGAGTGACTTCACTTTCTAGAGGTGATCTAATTTCATCTCAGGTATCTTGTATCTGTTTCGTTTTTTATGTATTCCAGTTTATTTTTTTATTTTTCTGATTTTATTTTTGTTATCGTTCTGCTCGTTTTGTTTCCTTCTTTTTTTTCCAATTGCGTGAGGAAGCTTGAGGGAGCAGGTCTATGATCCTTTGGGGTACCTTTTCTTCCTTTTTCTTTTTAAATTTTTATTGGAGTATACCTGATTTACAATGTTGTGTTAGTTTCAGGTGTACAGCAAAGTGAATCAGTTACACAGATACATACACCCACTCTTTTTTAGATTCTTTTCCCACATATATCATTCCGTGATCCTTTGTGACATGTCATCCACATGGAAACCAGACTCCAGGGGTGCAAACCCACCAGAACGCAAGCACTGTCTGGTTCAGAATGGTATCCGTCATGCCACGCAGAGACAGTGTTCCACTCCTAGCAAACACTCAGTAACCATTTGCCATGTGAATGAATTAATCCCAAGAGAAATCCCAAGAGATCAAAAGATAAGTGTCCACAAGAGCTTCGAGACTGGTAAGTGCTCTTCACTTAAGCGCCCCGAGTACACGGCGGTGAACATGCCGAGGCTGAGCAGCCCCTCGGCCCTCTTCTCCCTGCCGGGCGTGACAGAACGGTGAGGCCGCCACCACGCCCAGCGCCACATCAGTCGTGACCCTCTGGGGCTGCATCTGCATCTTGTAATCATCTGTAATTCTTTCACTTTCGAAATCTTCACTCATAAGCTCCTCGTCTTCCAGATGCTTTTCCAGCCGCTTCTATGATGACAGCTTTTCAGCCGCATTGGGACCTTGAGTACTCTGGACTTGCTGCTTTTCTTCCAGACCCACCCATTCCTCTCCCCAGGGTTTTCTATATGCAACTTAAACTCCGACTTACTCTTCTCTCCTTGTCCTCTCCCAAGCAAACAAGCAAGGTGAGGAGAGAAACCCACACAACAGGGTAAACAGAAGCCAGTGTAAATATGAAACCACTCCATTTGCACAGACCCACAGCACTGTCCAGCCATCCTGCTACAGCCATAGCATTCAAAGTGTTGTCCACACAGCAGCAACATCAGCATCACCTAGGAGCTCACAGAAATGAAGGCACTTGGGTCCCATCTCAGACCTACTGAATCAAATTAAAACCTTAAGTAAGGTAACCAGCTAATTTACATGCACAAGGAAATTTAAACACTCTGCACCGTGAGGATTCCCTGGCGGCCCAGTGATGAGAACTCTGCACTCTCACCACCAAGGGCCCAGGTCCAATTCCTGGTCAGGGAACTAAGATACCACAAACTGAGTGATGTGGCCAAAATTTAAAAAAAAAAGTGTCCAGCCATCACCACTTGCTAACCTTCATAGCTTTCACTGAATGTACTCAAATCTAGAAATCAATCTACTTGCAAAAGGATGCTCCCTAGAAATAAACTGAAGGTGCAATATTCCTGATAGTACAAAGATTTATCACCTCTTCTTATAGGTATTAACCTTCCACCTATAATGCTTAGTTCAGTATTAGATATTTTTTCTTGACCATATTTTCATACTCTTTACACATTGCTGTAGTTACCTAAAACCTCCAGCATGATTACCGAATTGTTATAAATTATTATTAAGCCACTATAAGTTAATAGTCTATAATACTATTAGGCATATTGGGACTGACTGCCTCTACACCCCACTCCCCAAAGAGTTAGAAGTGATTCATTTTGAAACCTTATTTTGGCATAATTCTCTTGATATCATGAGGGTCTTTGCCAAAAAAAAAATTATGTAAGCAAAGTACTTTAAGTTAAAGCACTTGCTCAATCCATGTATTCCTTGAAAAAAAGCAGAGAGACCATGGGAGAGAGGAAGGAAAGAAAATGCAACATGCTTGAAAAAAAATAATCTTAGTGAACTCATGATAACCTCTGAAAACCCCTACTTACTTAAGTGCTCATTAATCAGATTTTTCAAAAAAGAAGACAAACCAAAATTTTGAATTTTTCATGTGGCGTCAAGTTTCCAGAGCCATATACTTTATCAAATTTTTGCATTCTTGTTAAATTTATTTACATCTTTGAGCACTCAAACAAATGCAGTCTTTCTGACAAAAGAAAGACAACAATCATCCCGAGGCATGTAGCTGTCCTAGATCACCACTTAAAAGAGACCACCAGCTCAGGGCTTTTGGCTGAACCAAAGAAATGCTTAAATTTAAATCAGCTAGAAATAGATCAGAGTGGAGAGCATTTTGCCCATTGCATGCAGTCCGCTGATTTGTACTCTGACTAACACTTTCAGAAAGAGAAAGCACGCATGGCATCCTGTCTTTCAGTAGACGGCTTCCTTTGTCATCTCTTGGGACAATCTAATCTCCAACCCACGTAACGAGGCTAGACGATGTTTGGGTCTTTATCTCTCATGTCAAATTTCAAAGATTTAACATAACACATGTTATAATTTAGGAATATTAAAGGGGCCCAGGACAGAACATTTAGCTTTGACACCATACGGACATGTCCTACATTTGACTCTTAAACAGCCTAGTTTTGCTACCACTAGGAGGAAAGTATTGACATGTCATTACATAGATGAGCAAATTTAACGTTGAGCCTTCTCAAGACAAAATCAAACTGAGACTTACATAGTCATGAGCAATTGGGTGATAGTTGAGAAGGTTTCTAAAACTTGACTATTCTGTAGAGAAGGCACTATGTGAATTCAGAACAGAGGTGTGCAGATTATAAACAAAATGTAAGAGCATAATGATGGTTAAGAATTTATGCTATACAAAGAAAGACAAATATCATATGATATAGCTTATATGTGGAACCTTAAAAAATGATACAAATGAACTTTTTTACAAAACAGAAATAGACTCATGGATATAGAAAACAAATGCATCATTACTGGGAAGGTGTGGGATAAATTGGGAGATTGGGATTGACACATACACACTACTGTATGTAGAATAGATCACTAATAAGGACCTACTGTAAAGCACAAAGAATTCTACTCAGTACTCTCTGATGACCTGTACGGGAAAAGAATCCTATAAAGAGTGGATATATATAGAGGTGCTGTGATCTTAAATAACTCACATCACAGAGTAAGTGATGGAGCTGTGACAAATTAAGATGGTCTCATCTTATAGCATTTCTTTTTTAAACTAATACAACATTCTAAGTCAACTATACTCAAGTAACATTAGAAATAAAAAAGAACTTATGCTATAAAATGAGACCGTCTTAATTTGTCACAGCTCCATCACTTACTCTGTGATGAGGGTTACTTAAGATCACAGCACCTCTACATCCGCATCTACAGACAGAGACAGTCATGCCAGCCGCATCATGGCAGTGCTTTGTGGATTAAGATGAATGGCTGCACAGCACGCACTTATAGTGCTTCGCATAAGCCTTCAATAAGTGTGAGCAATATTCATGTTCATTATAGCCCTGTGCCTTATGCTTAGATCAAAAGGCTAGAAGAAAAGATACCTAAATCTGTCTATAATATTCTGCAGTGTCTACCATGAATGTCTATAATGGTTTAAACAATTAGCCCATGCCACTCTAATAATTGGGGTGAGGTGGATGGGTGGGTACTTAGGGAAAATATTCCAGTTATCCTTCTGTACTCCAGAGGTTTGGTTTTCTTGCTTTCATATATCTTGAGATGATATTTAATAAGAAGCTTTGCCAGTGGTAATCAGGCACAAAGAAAAATAATCCAGCTTATGCAACTCAAACTCACATGAGAATGATTTGTGTTAAAGAACCAAAAGAATAATTTATGAGGCTTTGACTGCCAAGCAGACTGATATTCATGTTGGCTCTTCAACATATTCTCTTTGTAGCAGAGAAGTCTGCTCAGGAAACCAAACGAAGATCAAGCCGACTGGTGAGTAAGAGCTGGGAGAGGCTGAAGAAACAGCCCTACGCACGAAACCAGCAGTTCTCCTGTTAAAATGTGTCTCTTTCCTGAAGGGCCGTGGAGATATACTCCCTCAGTCCTTTCCAACTTCTCTCTTCAGTCCCTGACTAGTATTAATATGACTCTTTCTGGTTGTTTCTGAGAAAGAGCCTTTGATAAGCATTCATCGAACTCCAATCAAGGAGGCTGTGACTCGAACCCTAACCTCATGTAACCCTTTAGTCTCCATGACTCTAGAAGAGCTGAGATCAGGTCTCAAAAGAGACCAGTTAATGCCTCTCATTTCTACTCAGTACTCTCTGATGACCTGTACGGGAAAAGAATCCTATAAAGAGTGGATATATATAGAGGTGCTGTGATCTTAAATAACTCACATCACAGAGTAAGTGATGGAGCTGTGACAAATTAAGATGGTCTCATCTTATAGCATTTCTTTTTTAAACTAATACAACATTCTAAGTCAACTATACTCAAGTAACATTAGAAATAAAAAAGAACTTATGCTATAAAATGAGACCGTCTTAATTTGTCACAGCTCCATCACTTACTCTGTGATGAGGGTTACTTAAGATCACAGCACCTCTACATCCGCATCTACAGACAGAGACAGTCATGCCAGCCGCATCATGGCAGTGCTTTGTGGATTAAGATGAATGGCTGCACAGCACGCACTTATAGTGCTTCGCATAAGCCTTCAATAAGTGTGAGCAATATTCATGTTCATTATAGCCCTGTGCCTTATGCTTAGATCAAAAGGCTAGAAGAAAAGATACCTAAATCTGTCTATAATATTCTGCAGTGTCTACCATGAATGTCTATAATGGTTTAAACAATTAGCCCATGCCACTCTAATAATTGGGGTGAGGTGGATGGGTGGGTACTTAGGGAAAATATTCCAGTTATCCTTCTGTACTCCAGAGGTTTGGTTTTCTTGCTTTCATATATCTTGAGATGATATTTAATAAGAAGCTTTGCCAGTGGTAATCAGGCACAAAGAAAAATAATCCAGCTTATGCAACTCAAACTCACATGAGAATGATTTGTGTTAAAGAACCAAAAGAATAATTTATGAGGCTTTGACTGCCAAGCAGACTGATATTCATGTTGGCTCTTCAACATATTCTCTTTGTAGCAGAGAAGTCTGCTCAGGAAACCAAACGAAGATCAAGCCGACTGGTGAGTAAGAGCTGGGAGAGGCTGAAGAAACAGCCCTACGCACGAAACCAGCAGTTCTCCTGTTAAAATGTGTCTCTTTCCTGAAGGGCCGTGGAGATATACTCCCTCAGTCCTTTCCAACTTCTCTCTTCAGTCCCTGACTAGTATTAATATGACTCTTTCTGGTTGTTTCTGAGAAAGAGCCTTTGATAAGCATTCATCGAACTCCAATCAAGGAGGCTGTGACTCGAACCCTAACCTCATGTAACCCTTTAGTCTCCATGACTCTAGAAGAGCTGAGATCAGGTCTCAAAAGAGACCAGTTAATGCCTCTCATGATTTGACACACTGTGCCATCACACCTATCAGTAAATTCGTTTCATCCAATCACAAACAAAAGGAGGCATTCCTAAGGAAGGCATAGAAACGCACTATGTGTAAATGATAGTGAAAACTCAGCCGCAGTCCTCAGCGTGTCTGAGCCCATTATCATCTCCAGAAGCTCTACTAATCTTAGATTCTGCAGGTGCTTCCAATTTTATCCAGAAGTTGTTGAGTTCACCCCACAAGCATCCTACATTTATTCCATTATAAACCGTGCATTCAGCAACACATCCACTTAAGACAAGGATCTAGAAGTCTCTACACTTGATAGGGAATGGATCAAATGATACATATGAAAGAAAAAAAATGCATTCACAGACAGATTAACCAAAATAGGGTGGGAGGAGAAAGTGGTTAACACTGGCCCAATTAGGTGTCCGCATCTGGCCATGTATGGAAATATTACAAATATTGTCCATGCTGAATAGTAAGAAAAGACATTTGGGTAATTATTTTGAATCTTCTTCATTAAAAAAAAAAATTAGATGGGAATACGCACAGAAAAGCCTGGAGAATCAACAAAATATTATATGTGTTTGTAAATATTTCCCTTAATATTATCAATCACTGAGCTGTGTCACCTCCTCCTTTCTTATTCAGTCAAATATGCTAGCCACATTTCAACTAAAGATGCTTGCTTAATACTCAAATAAATCTTAATACACTACTCACGCTTGCATTTGAGAAAATCTCCAGATGCCAAATGGAGCCAACTGTTACATAATAAATCATAATAAGTGTTAGCAAACTTTCAAATTGAGCTGCTGTTCCTCTCCCCTCCCCCAATCTCAAGATTTCTTCATGTCATTGTTTTGCATATGTCTGAGGAACACATTGTGTAATGGACGAAAAATGTGGATGAAGGTTTTGAAGTCCTTTATTTCTAAAAATAGTGCCACCACTTGAGAAATAAACATGATGTCTAGGAATGGGCTGATTTTTTTACAAATATGCGGAATTTTCAAGTTGCCTTACATGATTCAAAAATCTCCACTTACATAACACCAACCACTCTTAGAATACTTTAAGAAACGTAACACATCCAACTCTGGACAATTCATAACAAGGGCAAAAAGCCAGATCCCCTCAAACCAATATGATAAATAAGAGGACTTTGTTTTCCACAGATCCTAATACAATACAGTTGATGGAGCTCAAAGAAAAACTTGAGGTTCTAGTACTTTACCGTGTAATGGACCAGCTGCCAAGTCTACACCCAGTGGGAGGGCAGCTCCCCCCAGGGATCTTTATGTGGTTCCACAAACTGAATGAATGCTCCCTCAGGCTCCCACATCAATAGTAAAAATGTTTTATTCCTGTCTACTTGGGTAGATTAGATATTTCTTGATGGCTGAAATCCTGCCAAGTTCATCTCTAGTAAGGCCCAGGACAGGTTATCCACCAGGACCATACAGTCAAAGCTATGGTTTTTACAGTAGTCATGTACAGATATAAGAGTAGGACCACAGAGGAGGCTGAGCACTGAAGAATTGATGCTTTCTAATTGTGGTGCTGGAGAAGACTCTTGCGAGTCCCATGGATTGCAAAGAGAACAAACCAGTCAATCCTAAAAGATATCAACCTGAATACTCATTGGAGGGACTGATGCTGAAGTTCAGTACTTTGGCCACCTGATGTAAAGAGCTAACTCACTGGAAAAAAGCCTGATGCTGGGAAAGACTGAAGGCAAAACAAGAAGGAGACAGCAGAGAATGAGATGGTTGGATGGCATCACCAAGGCAATGGACATGAATCTGATCAAACTGCAGGAGACAGTAGAGCTGTCCTGGCATGCTGTGGTCTAGGGGTTCCAAAGAGTCAGACACAACTCAGCAACACAACAACAACAAAAGATGCCCTGAGATCACCTGGACCCTCTCTCCAGTGTCATACCTTCCACCCTCCATGTTCCATTTTATTCCTTA
The DNA here is from genome assembly GCA_006410535.1 of Litocranius walleri. Taxonomy (NCBI): domain Eukaryota; kingdom Metazoa; phylum Chordata; class Mammalia; order Artiodactyla; family Bovidae; genus Litocranius; species Litocranius walleri. The sequence continues at coordinate 545,122 of SJYG01000187.1, read as the reverse complement.
TTCATTTGGGCATCTCCGTACACCCTGTTACTTTTCTCTGGAAGATGCCCCTCCCCCTCCCTCTACCCACCTCCACACAGCACTCTATGCCACCTCTTTTCATGTTTATAGTAATGTGTTCACACATCTATCTCCCTGTCTCCAATGTGCGAACTCACTGATGATAGAAACTACATCAAATCTTAAATCTAGTCACCTTTACCCAAGGCTAGTGGAGATGTGTGAAAGAACAGGAGTCAGCTAAGTGAGACTGAACCATAGATAAGGCAGTCATATACTCTAAAGTGGGCTTCCCAGATGGCTCAGTGGGCAAAGAACCCACCTGCCAATGGCAGGAGACACAAGAGACCTGGATTTGATTCCTGTGTAAGAAGATCCCATGGGGGAAGGCATGGCAACACACTCCAGTATTCTTGCCTGGAGAATCCCATGGACAGAGGTGCCTGGTGGGCTACAGTCCATGGATTCACGAATAGTCAGACATAAATGAGCAACTGAGCAAGCACACATACTAGTTTCGGGTGTACAGCATAGTGATTCAGTATTTTTGCAGATTATACTCTGTTATAACAAGCTGGAATCAAGCTTGTGGGAGAAACATCAATAACCTCAGATATGCAGATGATACCACCCTTATGGCAGAAAGTGAAGAGGAACTAAAAAACGTCTTAATGAAAGGGAAAGAGGAGAGTGAAAAAGTTGGCTTAAAGCCCAACATTCAGAAAACAAAGATCATGGCATCTGGTCCCATCACTTCATGGGAAATAGATAGGGAAACAGTGGAAACAGTGGCAGACTTTATTTTTTTGGCTCCAAAATCACTGCAGATGGTGACTGCAGCCATGAAGTTAAAATACACTTACTCTTTGGAAGGAAAGTTATGACCAACCTAGACAGCATATTAAAAAGCAGACATTACTTTGCCAACAAAGGTCCATCTAGTCAAGGCTATGGTTTCTCCAACAGTCATATATGTATGTGAGAGTTGGACCATAAAGAAAGCTGAGTGCCGAAGAATTGATGCTTTTGAACAGTGGTGCTGGAGATGACTCTTGGGAATCCCTTGGACTGCAAGGAGATCCAACCAGTCCATCCTAAAGGAAATCAGTCCTGAATATTCGTTGGAAGGACCGATGCTGAAGCTGAAACTCCAATACTTTTGCCACCTGTTGTAAAGAGCTGACTTATTTGAAAAGACCCAGATGCTGGGAAAGTTGAAGGCAGGAGGAGAGGGAGACAACAGAGGATGAGATGGTTGGATGGCATTACCGACTCAATGGACATGAGTCTGAGTAAACTCCAGGAGTTGGTGATGGACAGGGAGGTCTGGTGTGCTATAGTCCATGGGGTCACAAAGAGTCAGACATGACTGAGTGACTGAACTGAACTGAACTCCATTATAAGTTATGGTAATACTTATAATTCCTTGGGCTTTACAGTAGGTCTTTGCTGTTTATCTGCTTTATCCGTAGTACTGTGTGCCTGTTAATCCCATACCCCTTATTTCCCCTCTACCTTTCCCCTTTGGTAGCCACGAGTTTGTTTTCTAGTCTCAGATCACTGTATTTAACACTGCTGATTTAGATTTCACTTAGATAAATGACCTGGAACAACACAGTCTAAGGCAAATCCCTAGAGTCTTTGGGAGTTCTGTTAATTCCATAAAACTATGCAAAATGGGGGCAGGGGTGTTCATGAACATATTAAGAGGAAGTAGTTAGAACTCAGACCTTCGGGAAGCTCAGGAACCCAGCTAAGAGAACATTATGCATAAGGCTTGAGAGGCAAATACAAGCAGTCCTACAGCTGCCCCTAGGAGTAGCTGAAAATATCTAACTTCTCAAACAAAGTTAAGTTTTTCATATTCAGACATTACAATTCCGTTTGCTAAAAGCGTCTTGGAAATTCCCTTGATGTTTGGGAGACCAGATTAGCCCATGTGATGGAGTGATCACGTGATGAAAAACAGATGAAAAACATTCTATAGAACACACTGCTAGGAAATGGATTCTATTTTCATCTTTTAGCTTTGTCATAAGCCTTGCTTTCCCCGTGGTTACACTGGCTCATTGCCAACATCCTCTGAGGGTGACTGAACTGAGGAAAAAGAGGTTCACTTCCCCATGCTGACCATCGAGAAGGGCAGCTCTGTGGGAAGCCCTGGCAGGAAACATGATTCCTTATTATGATTATTAATATTTTATGTTTCTATTTTTTAGATGCTGAAGGGCAAAGTCTAGTTTTGAAACACACAGGAAGGAAAATGTAAGTCTTACTGTAGACGAGCTAAAGAGGGACCTCTGTCCAGAGCACATACGACCCCCACCCTCGTGTTTCGGGGCAGTCGTGGAGACAAAGGTGTGGGCGCAAGCACGTTACGCACTCACGCAATGCACGCACGCTACGCACGCACGTTACGCACGCACACTACGCACGCTGTCCACGAGGGGAGGACACGCAGAGCAGGCGTGGGTTCTCCGGGCAGCTGTCGTTTTCAAGGCCGTCTCCTCCTCCTCGCCATTTAAAAGAAAGGAGGTAAAACATTATTTAATGAAATACAATTTGCTAAAAGAACACACTAAAATGTACGCAGAGAAAAAATAATAATAAAACGCGGCTTCAAAGGCAACTCAAAGTACGAAGTCGGAGGACTAACCCCACACTGGAGTTTTCTGTGGTGGCAGAAAAGCTGCAAGGCTGTGCTTCCTTGGAGGAGCTCCCTGGGAAGCTGCGGTCCGGTCCCCCCGGTCCCCCCAGACAGCCAGCGGTGAGCAGTCTTGCCGGCTCTGGGCATCAAAGCAGCGCCCAGCTCACTCTGCGTCCAACCTGCTCCTCACAAAACCTACCAACTGATGAGCAAAGAGGGGAAAGAGAAAGATGTGGAATCAGAGGGGCTTCCCAGGTGGCAGAGTGGTAAAGGACCCGCCTTCCAATGGATGATATGCGGGTTTGATCCCTAGGTCAGGAAGATCCTCTGGAGGAGGGCATAGCAACCCACTCCAGTGTACTTGCCTGGAGAATCCCATGGACAGAGGAGCCTGGCAGGCTGCAGTCCATGGGGTTGCAGAGAGTCAGACACAACTGAGTGGCTAAGCGTGCACACACGTGAGGTTCCATGCGCTCTGACCTGGAGGCTCTAGGTTTGCAATAATGATGAAGTGGTTAATGATAAAGCCACAGCAACTGAATTGCCTTGAATCTGAAACTAGCTAGGAGTGTGACCTAGGCTTCTATATCCTCATCAAGGAAACAAGGACACTGACACTGTCTCATTAGGGTTTGTATGAGGATGAAACGAGATCAGTGATATAAACAGAAGCAAGCCCCACAGAGGCTGTCCTGTACACATTAGCTGCTACTATCAATAGTCCTGGGGAGAGAAGACGGGTATGAAGGCAGATTCTACTTTATTAAGAAAATAAAACACGGATACAAATCACTGTAACACCTCATTAGGTAAATGGCCGGTAGAGCTTCAGTCACCAGAGGTCCCACTGACTCGAAATCAAAAACAGGAGAAATCGCTAAATCAAGTGTTCAGTATTTCAAAGGAGGAGTGACATTTGGCCATAAAAAAACAAACGTAATAGGGATTCACCTGACACACACAAAGTGTAAGTCACTCAGTCATGTCCAGTGCTTTGTGACCCCATGGACTGTAGCCTGCCAGGCTCCTCTGCCCGTGAGATTCTCCAGGCAAGAATACTGGAGTGGGTTGCCATTTCTTTCTCTAGGGGATCTGCCCAAGCCAGGTTCTGAACCAGGGTCTCCTGCATTGCAGGCAGATTCTTTACCATCTGAGTCGCCAGGGAAGCCCTGACACATACTATACATTACTGAGTAAAAAGCACTCAAGAATCCAGTACGCTTAGCTGCTAAGTCATGTCTGACCCTTAAAAAAAAAAAAACTATTAATTGGAGGATAATTGTTTTACAATATTGTGTTGGCTTCTGCCATACATCAACACGAATCAGCCATAGGTATACACATGTCCCCTCCCTCTTGAGCCTTCCTCCCACCTCCCTCCCCATCCCACCCCTCTAGCTTGTCACGGAGCACTGGATTTGAGCTCTCTGCCCCACACAGCAAGTTTCACTGGCTATCTGTTTTCCATATGGTAACGTATATGTTTCAATGCTACCCTCTCGGCTCGTCCTCCAGGCTCCTTTGTCCGTGGGATTTCCCAGGCATGAATCCTGGAGTCGCCTGCCATTTCCTTCTCCAGGGGATCTTTCCACCTCAGGAATGGAGCCTGAACTCCCTGCAGTGGCAAGTGGGTTCTCTCCTGCTAAGCCACCAGGGAAGCCCCCAGTAAGACCACACAGATTCAGTGATGTTGGTGACATCTAAATTTATATTCCAGTTACTAAGTGATTTCATAAACCATCTCATAGGGGAAGAGAATACACTTAGGGACAGAGGTGACAACAATCTGTATTTCTTGGGAGTTTTCTGGGAATTCTCTGGTTGTCCAGTGGTTAGAACTTGGTGCTTTCACTGCTGTGGCCTGAGTTTAATTCCTGGTCAGGGAACCAAGATCCCACAAGTCTTGCAGCACAGCCCAAAGCAAACAATCAGTTTTTTTTTTTTTTCTATAAAATAACTATGACCTTGGTAGAAGTGAGATTTCTCTGTGACCAACTGATGATAGTATGTAAGGAGCTGGAAGCTAATTACTGAATGAGGCAAAGAAAATGTTATGTACCAATTTTCCTTTTCATATATATATATATACTCAAAGGTTAGTAGGAGAAAAGTCAACAGAAAGGCCATCCTCTGATAGTGAGTCATACTGCGCAGATTCAACTGTGCCCAGCAGCAGCCTTGGCACAGAGCCGGCAGGCTGCCAGTCAAAAAAAAAAAACACAGTAAATCCTGCACATGGAAAAAAAAATGTGCGAAAATCTCTTAGAGCAAAAAATACACTCTCAGCTATTGAAGAAGATAAGAACAAAACATACACAGATTCAGAAGTATGGTACTTTGATTGCAGGAATTTAGGAAGTGTGGAAAATAAGGAAGGAGATGAAATAACTGGATCTAACTGTCCTTTCTGATGTGCCCATATACAGAGCTGAGACGTTGGCGACTCCCAGAGAAGGCTCAGTTTCCCACAGGTGACTCAGAGTTGGCTTTTATGCAGCAGCAGGCCCCGTAAAGGACCCGTGTGGATATTTTGGTGTTCTCGGCTGAAGGATGCCTTAGACGCATAAAGCCACCCAGTTCTTGAACTACTTTAAAATAAATTAAATAACAGAAACTGTTTTCACCAACTCGCCCCACCCTGTTGACATTGTTTCAGAATTCTTTAAGTGTTTCGGGAAGAAAAACTCTTGTGAAACCTTAGCTTGGTGCTTTCAATAGTATTAGTCACATTGTGTAGAACCATGGGTTGCCTGTGAGACCCAAACATTTACAACCCACTATACTTTCAGTGAATTTCCCAGGTGGCGCCAGTGGAAAAGAACTCTTTTGCAGTGCAGGAGACGCAGAAGACACCAGTTCGATCCCTGTATTGGGAAGATCCCCTGGAGGAGGACATGGCAACCACTCCAGTATTCTTGCCTGGAAAATCCCAGCGACAGAGGATCCTGGCGGGCTCCAGTCCACAGGGTTGCAGAGTTGGACATGACTGAAGCAAGTTAGCGTGCACACATAGATGCTTTCAATAAACTAAAAAACCCACAACTTTAAGATAAATTTGATTTGTTTTTCCCCCTCCAAAATCTGTTTTAAGTTGAATTTATGGAGATTTCAGGAGTGTTGATATACTGCATATAGGAAGACATGCAAATGATTTTCCAGCTTTAACTATTTACTGTTAACAAAAAGATTAACCTTGATTCAGATTCCCTTGCATGGAGGAACTTGGATGGGGTCTTTGCAAAAAAAGGCTACCAACAAAATGTTGGACTGAAACTATGGTAGGCAATTGAAGAAGAGAAAGAATATAAATAAATTGCAAATGCACTATAAGAAAAATCGCTGAGCTTCTTAAGTTCCTTTGGTAAAATTTTGAAAGAAGCATGATGGGGTCCACCCACGACCCCAACTCCAGCAGTGCAGGACCTTCCAAAGGCCTTTGGGTTCCCTCCCTTGATATGGTAACTGCAAGCAGAACGTATGAGAATGAGGCTACTGTTTTCCTTTCACTTCAGGGAAAGTGCAGAAAGGGCAAGTTATTCCACAGATCCCTGGAGGAATGCCCAGTATCTCTGTGGGAACGTGTGTAGGCACTGCGCTTCCAGGGAGAAAAGACATTCTCGTGCACGTCTCTCTGCACTCCTGCGGTCCACTCAGAATGGGTACGTTCAGAAATGATGGGAAACACACCACGGATGTGTTTCTGATCTGGTGTCTCTGAGCTGGTGTGTCACTCCTTTGAAAGGATGCCTAAAAGATGGATCGGGTGCAGTGGATAAATGGGACTGTCACTGTGTGAAACGTCTCATTCTGGGAGCCAGATGAGAAGGCGGATACAGACTGCAAGAGGAGATGTTTCTTGGAAATGCTGACTTCATAAAGAGTATGAGAATGAAATATCCCAGGCAGGATGACCAACTTTTCACTTCAGAAGCCTGATGTCCATCAGCCTTAATTGAATCAAGACTCCCTGGGCCTCCCAATGCTTCTATGAATGAGCACATCTTACCATGAGCAGCAGACACATTTCAAACATGATACAAAGTCCCTTTGGGCTTCCAAGTTGGCGCTAGTGGTAAAAAAAAAAACCTGCCTGCCAAAGCAGGAGATGTAAGAGAGGCAGGTTTGATCCCTGCGTCAAGAAGATTACTCTGGAGGAGGGCATGGCAACCCAGACCAGTATTCTTGTATGGAGAATCCCATGGACAGAGGGGCCTGGCATGCTACAGTAAATATGGTCACAAAGAGTCAGACACGACTGAAGCAACTTAGCCCGCACACGTGCACAAAGTCTCTTTAGGTAAAGGCTTTTATGTCAGCTTAAGGCATGAAAAGGGCTCAGAATATATCTGATGTTGGTCTTCCCAATGGGACACACGGCATTCATCCTTTACTGCTCCCTGTCAACCTAGCTCCTTATAAACATCAGTAAATTAACTGAGACTCAGAAAAGAGAAAGGGTATCAAAATACAAAATTATTAGCTGTGTCCTAGAAATATCACATCAAAATCCATAAAGGCAGGTTGCCAGTGATAAATCAATGTTTCTTCACCTTATTTTTTTAATCACTGAACTCAGACATCACTATGAAAACTTTGCTTAAATACTCAATGGGTGCGTTATTCTGGGCTTTCCTGGCAGTGCCAGTGGCAAAGAACCTCCCTGCTAATACAGGAGATGAGACACAGGTTCGAACCCTGGGTCGGCAAGATCCCCTGGAGGAGAGCATGGCAGCCTGCTCCAGTATTCTTGCCTGGAGCACCCCATGACCAGAGGAGCCTGCCAGACTACAGCAAATGGGGTCACAGAGAGTCAGGCAGGACTGAAGCGATTTAGCATGCGTGCATAGTCATGTCATTCACCTCTATTGACTCATCAAGTAATTTTCAAATTTCTAGCACAGCAGTAAATGATTCTTACATATGCTTAACTTTTAAAAGATGCTGATTCACTTTTTGCAGTACAGCAGAGACTAACACGAGTTGTAAAGCAACTATACTACAGTAAAAAAAAAATTTTTAAGCTAGCCCCATGTTTTGGTCTGGTTAACAGTGTAAAAGGGTGATTAAATGTGAAGTTAATTATTTTCTGCATCTGCCAACTACCTCTTCTCCAACTTAATCGTTTTTTTTAAAAAGGTGAAAGGTGGAGGTCGGCAAAATTTGAAGATATTTTCCCATCCAAACATCAGCCCCCGGCCACACTCAGAAGCACGTCTCAGGCTTCCGCCATCGTCTCCAAAGGCGGCCGCAAGATTATAGTCCTGACTGCAGACAGAGCTGAGCACACCCTGTTCCTTTCCCGTTCTCTTCATAATCGTTGCAACATGAATCGTTGTCGGGGGATGTAGCTGGACAATCAAATGACAGTAATCACAAGAGTGTAAACAAATCAAGGAGAACGGGTGGGAGCGGAAAGGGAGGCTGTTGCTGCTCCCCTTCAGAGGGTTCACTCTGAATCTCGCAGACCTGACCATGAAGTCATCACAAGCAAAAGCCCGTGGCTCACGAAAGTCTCAGAGAAGGTCTGCGTGCACAGACTGGTGGACTGAGTGGAGGAAAGCCAGCGCAGCATAAAGAGCCCACCCTAAACCCCCATGGGGTTCCTTCTGACCAGCTTCTGAGAAGTGTTCAGAAGAGGACCACCTTTCCATCGTGGACCGAATTATTCCAAAGAAAGCAGAATGGAAACAAGTGGGGGCATTCCAGCGTGTTGAGTATCATGGTGAGTTCTGTTAACGTGGAAGAAATCGCCTCGTTATGTTCATGGATCTAACTGAAGAAACACATGGGTGACGATGAAGACTTAAGCATACACAAGGAAAGCAGCAGCCAAACACTTTGTTGGAAAGCCCAAGAGAGCCCTGAGATTAGAGTGAATGTAACCTGCGAACCCTATTTCCCAGAGGCCTGTCTGCATTAAAAGCCTGCTTCTAGGATGGTCCAGTGATTGAGACTCTGACCTTCAAGGCAGGGAGCGAGGGTTCAGTCCCTGGTCAGGGAACTAAGATTCCCCATGCCTCCTGACCAAAAAGCCAAAACAGAAAATGGTCCAATTAAAAATATATATATTAAAAGTCTGTGTTCCTTTCAGAGACCCTGTGGCTTTCTTCAACCCCACAGCCACCACAGCAACGAAACTCATTTGCTTTCAAAGGACTTCTAATTTCATTTTATTTTGATGGAAATTAGATATTGTAGACTAGGTAGCTTGTGTCTAAAGAAGTGTGCAACTAAATACAATTTTAAAGTGTCCTGTATCCTAAATTTTCTTAATTTAATTTATATTTTATATTCGAGTGTAGCTGATTTACAGTATTGTGTTAGTTTCTGGCGTGCAGAAAGTGGTTCGGTCATATGCGTACATACATATAACTATACAGAAAATATTCAGGCAACACAGGCATTCCACTCAATATTCTGTAATACCTTGTATGCGAAAAGAACCTGTAAAATATTTTAAACTTATTACACAAACTGAGGAAGTGGTATAGAAAGTCAGCCTTCTAGCTAGCAAGAGAAACAGGAGAGATAGGTGACGCAAACATGATGAAAGACTAATCAGTTTAATTGTCTCTGCCTTGCGGCCGAGCGAAATGAAGTGAATCCACAGAACTGTCGGGAATCCGTAGTCCAATTAGCATCTTTGCACTTGGAGAGTACCCTGTATGACCTTGCACTTCATTCCCAAGGTCTGAAGCCATGTCTCCACTCAGATGAAGCACAGACTTGGCCTTCACAGCATCCTGAAATTTGCCGTCTGAACACGCCCTGGCCATCAGACTTGACCTGAAAGCCACAAAGCATGGAGAAGAACCAAACACTTTCACCTGTCTCTAATCAAACCTTTCCCGAATATCTAAGGGTTGGTTTTGATTTTCCCGTGCGATCAGGCGAGGCCATTGGCGTCTGAAATTTTTGGTCTCCCACAACAGCACAAATAGCGCGGCGTCATACTTTCAGTCGGTTTGGATTATTAATCACTTTCTTGCTTTTACAAATTTCTCCTATAATATGTATTCTCAAAACAATTCTAATAAAAATAGAAACTAGCAAGAGGTAAGCAGACTTTGGCTTGCTAGGGGGCTCAGTGACAAAGAATTCGCAATTCCTAATGCAAGAGACTTGGGTTTGATCCCTGGATCAGGAAGGTCCCCTGGAGGAGGAAATGGCACCCCACCCCAGTGTTCATGCCTGGGGAGTTTCATGGACTTGGGGGGCCTGTGGGGATGCAGTCCACAGGGTCGCAGAGTCGGGCATGACTGAGCGTAACGTCAGTGCCTTATCTTCCCTCAGCTCCTTCACCCTTCTCATCCCATTCATCCAAATCACATGAACTAACTCACCATCATTTCCAAGCACCGGGCAAGTTGTCAGAGAGGCAGAGATACAACAGCATTCTTTATGGGCGTGCCTACTCAAGAGAAATTTTTATGGAATGTAACTATTTTACCTTCATCAGCTTCAGTGTACCTCCTAACCTATAATCAGACACCTAACAGTTTATTATGGAAGGACTGACAGAACCAAATGATAACAATCTTTACCCACGCCGACATCACACGTGTCCTCTCCCCACAGAGTGGGTAGATGTACTCGAATTATCGTATCTCACGCCACGTCACATCTACTGGCAAAATTCCAGCTTTGAAGTCAGACGGGCTACGTTTGAATCCTGATTCTGCACCTTTGCTTTACCTGGACTAGGCATTTCCTTTAGAAGCTGTCTGTATGTCACTGGGCCTCACTGTCTAACTCTAAATTCACAAGCAAGCAGAATCCATTCTCTCCCTGTTCATAGTAGATGTGCAAGCAAACTAAAGTATTTTCAGCCTCAAGAAACACACCAAAGGGCTTCTCTGGTGGTCCAGTGGCGGAGACTTCACCTTCCAGTGCAGGGGGGTGAGTTTGAGCGGTGATTGGAGAGTTAAGATCACACATGCCTCATGGCCAAAAAAAAAAAACCACAGAACAGAAACAATAGAAGTAATGTTGCAACAAATTCAACCAGGACTTTAAAAATGGTCCATATCAAAATTAAAAAAAAAAACCACCATATATAACTCCTAACCTCCATGACTTTCACATGCTGCTTCTCCTGCCTAGAACTTCCTTCAGTTCACCACTCCTGGCTAATTCTTACTCATCATTTCAAGAAAATGCCCAGGTGCCACTTCCAGCAAAGGCGCTCTTCTGTATATCCAATTTTAGTGCCCTTCCTATATGCTTTCATGGTTGCTACCAAGTCTTTATCACTGCAGCAAAATAAGGAAATGAGGGGGAAGATTTACCTTTCCTGCATGCTAGTCACTTCAGTCATGTCCAGCTCTTTTCAACCCTATGGACCGTAGCCCCCTAGGGCCCTCTATCCATGAGATTCTCCAGGCAAGAATACTGGAGTGTGTTGCCATGCTCCACTCCAGGGGATCTTCCGAAGCAGGGATCTATCCCATATCTCTTACATCTCCTGCATTGGCAGGTGGGTTTTTTAAGACTAGTGCCAGCGGGAAGCCCTTTATCTTTCCAGTGAAACTGATTTTCACTATCTCTTTGCTTTCTCAGCACCTGGCATATAAGAAGTACTCAGAATTCATTAGCTTATTTGTTCCCAGTCAAGAGATTACAGCATTAAACAGTTTCATATGTTGTTGGTACTTTGTTTAGTCACAGTCATGTCCGAGTCATTGTGACCCCATGGAATGCAGCATGCCGGATTCTCTGAATTAGGAAATTCCATATTTAATCCCTATACATTTCTAATACAAAGGCAAGACGATCAGCTTAGGATTGGTAGGCTTATATTTGGGGTCATTGTTTCAGCATTAGTGGTACATTTGTCTGAGCAAATTATGTATCCAATCAGCCAGCCTAATAAAGAAATTTGTTGTATAGTCAAAACTATGGTTTTTCCAGTAGTCATATACAGATGTGAGAGTTGGACCATAAAAAAGGCTGAGAACCGAAGAATTGTTGCTTTCAAATTGTGGTGTTAGAGAAGGCTCCTAAGGGTCCCTTGCACTGCAAGAAGATCAAACCAGTCCAACCAGTCAATCTTAAAGGAAATCAACCCTGAGTATTCATTGTAAGGACTGATGCTGAAGGGGAAGCTCCACTACTTTAACCACCTGATGCGAAGAGCTGACTCACTGGAAAAGACACTGATGCTGGGAAAGATTGAAGGCAGGAGGAGAAGAGGCACGGACTCCAAGGACATGAGTTTGAGCAATTGCAGGAGAGAGCAGAGGACAGGGAAGCCAGTGCGCTGCCGTCCATGGGGTCGCAAAGAGACAGATGCAGCTAAACAACAAGAATAATGAAGTGTGACCTCAAAGGCTAGGCAAATATCTCAAAGAAGGATAGGAAGAAAAATAAGCCTCTGGCTGATAGTAGATGATATAATTTCACCAAGGATAGCTTGTATTACCATGTTAACTGGCATCTTCTTTAAAAAAGCAAAGACTAAAACTGCTCGCAAAGGTATAATGGAAAACCTCTTTAATTCACCCCACTCCAGCACTCTTGCCTGGAAAATCCATGGACGGAGGAGCCTGGTAGGCCGCAGACCATGGGGTCATGAAAAGTCGGACACAACTGAGTGACTTCACTTTCACTTTTCACTTTCATGCACTGGAGAAGGAAATGGCAACCCATTCCAGTGTTCTTGCCTGGAGAATCCCAGGGACAGCAGAGCCTGGTGGGCTGCCGTCTATGGGGTCACAGAGTTGGACACGACTGAAGTGACTTAGCAGCAGCAGCAGCATTTAATTCAGAGCTTAAAGAAATCAGTTTGCATTACAAGGTCATCAACTGTGAGAGACAGTGAAAATGCTTTATTCTAGAAATTAAGACCCTCAGGCCAAAAGGAGATATGCCTTATTGAAAACTACATACTTTGTAGAGGAATTCAGCTTTGTTTCACAGGACAAGCACTCTACACTATCAAATGTGTGGCTGGTCATCATAGCCAGGAAAGGTCTCAGCTATGCCGTCTCCACTTCAGTGGTCCTTATTCTTGGTTGGGCACCAAGATGAAATGGGGAGTTTTCTAAAAATATATAGATGAAAACCACTAAAATATTGTAAGGTAAGTAGCCTCCAATTAAGTAAATTTTAAGAAATCTATATAGATGAATTCTTGGGTCATACCCCAGAACTACAAGATCAACATTTCTGGAGCTTGGATACTTATATCGGGCTTCCTGGTGGCTCAGTGCTAAAGAGCCACCAGGGAAGTGGTAAAGCCTGTCAATGCAAGAGACTCCAGTTCCATCCCTGGGTCGGGAAGACCCTCCACTCCAGTATTCTTGCCTGGGAAACCCCAGGGACAGAGGAGTCTGGTGGGCCACAGTCCGTGCAGTCGCAGAGAGTCAGACACAGAGACTGAGCAGAGAGCAGAGCAGAACACGCGTTGGGACCAAAGTCAGAAAGTCTATCAAAATGGCGACGATGGAGAGCATGGAATCAATAAGCTGGTGGTGTTTACAGGATCAAAATCAGCCTTCTCCTTTTAATGAAGGTCTCGCTTATGTGGAGACAGTGAGGAAATTCTTAAGGGTAAGCTCCCAATGGTGCTATCACATGCAGAAAGTTTTATCAGTATTTGGGCGCTAATCTGCCTTGGTTCACAAGCACAGTACAGTATGAAATGAGCCACAGTGCCTATTTACCCACTTTGTACAGAAAAGTCTGGATTATTGGCATCCTGAGGTTTGCGTTTCATTCTCAGTGAATGTTCACCAAACTTACTACAAACAAGCTCATCTTTCAGAAAAGTTTTCAACAAGTCAAAAAAAAAAAAGCAGAAAATTTTCACTCATACAGTCACTCCCCCAAATTACTAAAATTATATTCATTTCAGCATAAAATGCAATGAGTCATCTGTAGTGCCGGAACAGTCTGCTTTTGAGGCTTAATAGCATTGTACTTGTTTACAGTTCTTGTTTTCTCAGTCATTAACATGATTCAGACATGTTCTAACATTTGCAGCAGTGTCTGAACCTCACCTAGGTCATCACAGAGCAGCTGTGTTTCACTCCAGGCTGAGTTATGAGCTCTGGCAGCAAACGTGGTCCATTTCTTGAACAGTAGACATCTACATGGTTTGTCTGCACGTCGTTTGGGAATTCACTCTAAGATTTAGTCAATCTATGACTGAGTCTTTCATTGGACCATTGGAAACAAGGTGGCAGGGTCTGTCAGCTTCAGACAAAAATTGGTTGATACTTTGCTAAAGACTTCTATGACCTCATTTCATCAAATTTATGGTGTCCACAGCTTGCAGGTAAAAGAAATGAAGTGACAAGGTATTAAAATGTTGGCCATCTGTATACACTGCTATATTCAAAATGGATAACCAACAGGGACCCACCGTATAGCCCAGGGAACTCTACTCAATGTTGTGTGCCAGCCTGGATGGGAGGCAGGGAGATAATGGACAGGTGCGTGTGTATGGCTGAGTCCCTTTGTTATTCACCTGTAACCATCACAACATTGCTGATTGGATATACCCTGATAAGAAATAAAAAGGTTAACGTTCAAAAAGAAAAACAAAAAATGACACTGACCATCAATCAAACAAGCAACCAAAAATTTTGAGTACTTACTTTTACTGCTCAGCTAGATTTACTATAATGAAACAGGATTGGGTAAGCTTAACAGGAATTGATTTTCTCACAGCTCAGGAGTCTGGAAGTCTGAGATCAGAGTTCAGTCTAATTAAGTTCTCATGAGAGTTCTCTTCCTAGCTTGCAGATGGCTGCTTTCTGGCTGGGGTAAGTTTTGGGGGAGGGTGCTCTCGTTTCTCTTCCTGTAAGGGTACTAATACCATCCCCACCCTTATGACCTAGTATAAGCCTAATAGTCTCATTTCTGAATGAGCACTTTAGTGGTTAGGGCTTCTACATTTGCATTTGGTGGAGACACAAATGTTCAGTGCATAGCCTACTGTATGTCAACCAAGACACCCAAATCTAGACAGATTCCTGGGCAGGAAAATTCTAGCTACTGCTGCTCAGTAGAGAGTGAGGTAAGGCTTCATATTTAACACTTCAGGCAAGTCAAGCCATGTTTCTGAGGAGCTGCTGCTGCTGTTGTTCACTCGCTGAGTCCTGTCTGACTCTTTGCAACCTCATGGATGCCAGGCTTCCTTGTCCTTCACTGTCTCCCAGAGTTTGTTCACACTCGTGTCCATTGACCTGGTGATACCATCCAACCATCTCGTCCTCTGTCATCCCCTTCTCCTGCCTTAAATCTTTCCCAGCATCAGTGTCTTTTCCAATGAGTCAGCTCTTCGAATCAAGTGGCCAAAGTAGTGGAGTTTCAGCTTCGGTATCAGTCCTTCAAATGAATATTCAGGGTTGATTTCTTTCAGGATTGACTAGTTTGAGCTCCTTGCAGTCCAAAGGGTTCTCAAGAGTCTTCTCTAGCACCACATTTCAAAAGCATCAATTCTTCAGCACTCAGCCTTCTTTAGGGTCCAACTCTCACATCTGTACATGACTACTGGAAAAACCATAGCTTTGACTATACAGATCTCTGTCAGCAGAGGAAAGGAGAATCAATTTGATTGACAGGTGCCAGTCAAAGAGATCAGTCTCACCTAAAAATGTTTTTTAATATAAATTTATTTATTTTAATTGGAGGTTAATTACAATATTGTATTGGTTTTGCCATACATCAACATGAATCTGCCACAGGTATACACGTGTTCCCCATCCTGAATCCCCCTCCCTCCTCCCTCTCTGTACCATCTCTCTGGGTCGTCCCAGTGCACCAGCCCCAAGCATCCAGTATCATGCATCGAACCTGGGCTGGTGATTCATTTCATATATGATATTATACATGTTTCAATGCCATTCTCCCAAATCATCTCACCCTCTCCCTCTCCCACAGAGCCCAAAAGACTGTTCTATACATCTGTGTCTCTTTTGCTGTCTTGCATACAAGGTTATCATTACCATCTTTCTAAATTCCATATATATGCGTCAGTATACTGTAGTGGTGTTTTTCTTCCTGGCTTACTTCACTCTGTATACTAGGCTCCAGTTTCATCCACCTCATTAGAACTGATTCAAATGCAGTCTTTTTAATGGCTGAGTAATACTCCATTGTATATATGTACCACAGCTTTCTTACCCATTCGTCTGCTGATGGACATCTAGGTTGCTTCCATGTCCTGGCTATTATAAACAGTGCTGTGATGAAAATTGGGGTACACATGTCTCTTTCAATTCTGGTTTCCTCAGTGTGTATGCCCAGCAGTGGGATTGCTGGGTCATAGTTCAGTTCAGTTCAGTTCAGTCACTCAGTCATGTCCGACTCTTTGCGACCCCATGAATCGCAGCACGCCAGGCCTCCCTGTCCATCACCAACTCCCGGAGTTCACTCAGACTCACATCCATTGAGTCAGTGATGCTATACAGCCATCTCATCCTCTGTCATCCCCTTCTTCTAAGGCAGTTCTATTTCCAGTTTTTTAAGGAATCTACACACTGTTCTCCATAGTGGCTGTACTAGTTTGCATTTCCACCAACAGTGTAAGAGGATTCCCTTTTCTCCACATCCTTTCCAGAATTTATTGCTTGTAGACTTTTGGATCACAGCCATTCTGACTGGTGTGAAATGGTACCTCATTGTGGTTTTCATTTGCATTTCTCTGATAATGAGTGATGCTGAGCATCTTTTCATGTGTTTGTTAGCCACCTGTATGTCTTCTTTGGAAAACCCTAAAGACTCCATCAGAAAATTACTAGAGCTAATCAATGAATATACTAAAGTTGCAGGATATGAAATCAACACACAGAAATTGCTTGCATTCCTATACACTAATAATGAGAAAATAGAGAAATTAAGGAGACAATTCCATTCACCATTGCAATGAAAAGAATAAAATACTTAGGAACATATCTACCTAAAGAAACTAAAGACCTATACATAGAAAACTATAAAACACTGGTGAAAGAAATCAAAGAGGACACTAATAGATGGAGAAATATACCATGTTTATGGATCGGACGGAGAAGGCAATGGCATCCCACTCTAGTACTCTTGCCTGGAAACTCCCATGGATGGAGGAGCCTGGTGGGCTGCAGTCCCTGGGGTGGCTGAGTCAGACACGACTGAGTAACTTCACTTTCACTTTTCACTTTCATGCATTGGAGAAGGAAATGGCAACCCACTCCATTGTTCTTGCCTGGAAAATCCCAGGGATGGTGGAGCCCAGTGGGCTGCCGTCTGTGAGATCGCACAGAGTTGGACACGACTGAAGCGACTTAGCAGCAGCAGCAGCAGCATGGATCAGAAGAATCAATATAGTGAAAATCAGTGTACTATCCAAAGCAATCTATAGATTCAATGCAATCCCTATCAAACTACTAACGATATTTTTCACAGAGCTAGAACAAATAATTTCACAATTTGTATGGAAATTCAAAAAACCTTGAATAGCTAAAGCAATCTTGAGAAAGAAGAATGGAACTGGAGAAATCAACCTGCCTGACTTCAGGCGCTACTAGAAAGCCACAGTCATCAAGACAGTATGGTACTGGCACAAAGACAGAAACATAGATTAATGGAACAAAATAGAAAGCCCTGAGATAAATCCACACACATATGGACACCTTATCTTTGACAAAGGAGGCAAGAATATACAATGGAGTAAAGACAATCTCTTTAACAAGTGGTGCTGGGAAAACTGGTCAACCACTTGTAAAAGAATGAAACCAGGACACTTTCTAACACCATACACAAAAATAAACTCAAAATGGATTAAAGATCTAAACGTAAGACCAGAAACTATAAAACCCCTAGAGGAGAACATAGGCAAAACACTCTCCAACATAAATCACAGCAGGATCCTCTATGACCCACCTCCTAGAATATTGGAAATAAAAGCAAAAATAAATGGGACCTAATTAAACTTAAAAACTTCTGCATAACAAAGGAAGCTATAAGCAAAGTGAAAAGACAGGCTTCAGAATGGGAGAAAATAATAGCAAATGAAGCAACTGACAAAGAACTAATCCCAAAAATATTCAAGCAACTCCTGGAGCTCAATTCCACAAAAATAAACGACCCAATCAAAAAATAGGCCAAAGAACTAAAAATGTTTTAAATGTGCCTCTCATTGCATGGGCTTCCTAAAGTTTATTATTCCAGAGAAAAGGATAGCCCAGAGTCGTCAGGTAAGAGAAGCAGAAAAATAGTGCTTTGTCTTATCATTTTCTAAAATAGGAATTAGCAGACAGTGTCGTATAAAATAAAGCCTTCCAAAGAACATGGTCAATCAATACTAGGAATTCAACACAGGCATTAACTAAATGCATAAGCAAAGATTAAAAACGTTTTAGTGACATATAATGTGTTCTGAAACAAGAAACAGGCATTGTACAGGACAAAGTCAACTATCACATTAGATTCTTAAAATGTAGATAAAACTTTCAGTCCTGACCTGAGCTATATCTGTAACTACACTGGTTAAGAATTATCAGTACATTTTTGGGGAGAAGGAATGGAAGACTTGAAGTAAAAAACTAATTTTAATATCAGAACTTTCTGAGGAATTTGAGAATATTTTTCAAATATAAACTTGTATATTAGGGGCAATTCCCTTCTCCCATCACAGGGATCAAACTGGCATGTCTTTACCCAGTGGCAAAGAATCTCCCTGCCAATAGAGGAGACACAAGAGATGACAGTTTGATCCCTCGATCAGGAAGATCCCCTGGAGGAGGAAATGGCAATCCATTCCAGCATTCTTGCCAGGAAAACCCCATGAACAGAGGAGCCTGGTGGGCTACAGTCCATGGGGTTGCAAAGAGTTGGACACGACTGAGACCACACACACACACACCACCTGGGAAGCCCAGGTAGCTCAGTGTAAAGAGCCTGCCTGCCAGTGCAGGAGCTGCAGGAGGCTCGGTGGGATCCCTGGGCCAGGAAGATCCCCTGGCAGAGGAAATGGCAGCCATTCCAATACTCCTTCTGGTATGGCAGCCCATCCAGTACAATAATCTACATCATACCAAAGAGACCATTCTCCAGAAAAACCAGGATAACTCAGTGCATTAGCTAAGCATCCCAGAGTACATCAGCTCACAGTGTGAGAATCACAGGTATATTCTATTGGTCAATTCAGATTTTTAAGCCATGCTACATAGATTTAGGAGATCAGCCCTGGGATTTCTTTGGAAGGACTGATGCTAAAGCTGAAACTCCAGTACTTTGGCCACCTCATGCGAAGAGTTGACTCATTGGAAAAGACTCTGATGCTGGGAGGGATTGGGGGCAGGAGGAGAAGGGGACAACAGAGGATGAGATGGCTGGATGGCATCACGGACTCAATGGACGTGAGTCTGAGTGAACTCCGGGAGTTGGTGATGGACAGGGAGGCCTGGCGTGCTGCGATTCACGGGGTCACAAAGAGTCAGACATGACTGAGCAACTGAACTGAACTGAACATAGATTTGAATCCTGATTCCATTACTTGATTACATATGCAACTCAGGCACTCCATATGTAAACTTTCCATGCTTTATCTGCTTGTAAAATGAATCAGATGCTCAAAATGATTAAATAAGAAAAGCAAATATCATATATTAATGCATATATATGGAATCCAAAAAAAAAGCAAAAAAACTAGTATAGATGATCTTAGTTACAAAGCCGAAACAGAGACACAGACATAGAGAACAAATGTGTGGATACAAAGGGAAAAGGGGGGCTGGGGTGGATTGGGAGACTGGGGTTGATCTATGGATATGCTATCGACATTATGTAGAAAACAGATAACTAACAAGAGCCAACTGGATAGCGCAGGGAACCCCACTCCGTGCTCTGTGGTGACCCAAATGGGAAGGAAATCCAAACAGGAGGGGAGATATACGTATGGCTGATTTACTTCACTGTAGAGTAAAAAGTTATATGTCACTGTAAAGCAATTATAAAATAAGATAAAATTAATAAAATATATCAAATTTAATGTTTAACTTTACAAATAAAAATTCATAAAATTTTAAAAATAAATAAAAAATGAATCAGATAATAATACTTACTTTACAGAGCTGTTGTTATGAGTAGTCAATTAAGATAATCTATGTTCAGTGAAGCAGCTCGTCAGTTCAGTCGCTCAGTTGTGTCCAACTCTTTGTGACTCCATAGACTGCCGTATGCCAGGCTTCCCTGTCCATTACCAACTTCCGGAACTTACTCAAACTCAAGTCCTTTGAGTGGGCGATGCCATCCAACCATCTCATCCTCTGTCATCCCCTTCTCCTATGTCTTCAATCTTTCCCAGCATCAGGGTCTTTTCCAATGAGTCAGTTCTTCTAATCAGGTGGCCAGAGTATTGGAGTTTCAGCTTCAGCATCAGTCCTTCCAATGAATATTCAGGATTGATTCCCTTTAGGACGGACTTGTTTGATCTCCTTGAAGTCCAAGGGACTCTCAAGAGTCTTCTCCAACACCACAATCCAAAAGCAGCAATTCTTCAGCACTCAGCTTTCTTTAGAGTCCAACTCTCACATCCATACATGACTACTGGAAAAACCGTAGTTTTGACTAGACTGACCTTTTTGGCAAAGCAACGTCTCTGCTTTTTAATATGCTGTCTAGGTTTGTCATAGATTTTCTTACAAGGGGAAAGCATCTTTGAATTTCACAGCTGCAGTCACCATCTGCAGTGATTTTGGAGCCCAAGAAAATAAAGTCTGTCACTGTTTCCATTGTTTCCCCATCTATTTGCCTTGAAGTGATGGGACCAGATGCCATGATTTTAGTTTTCTGAATGTTGAGTTTTAAGCCAACTTTTTCACTCTCCTCTTTCACTTTCATCAAGGCTCTTTAGTTCCTCTTCACTTTCTTCTAAGTATCAGTACTCAGTAGCTGGTACTTAGCTCCACAAATGTGAACCATTTTCATGAATATCGAGAAGAGTCCATCATATAATATTCCCTTTCTTATAACTACAATAAATCCAGGGAAAACTAAATGTAGGAGTGGGTACAAGCTTTTACTTCTCACTCCTTTGTAAGGAGCTGGAGTTACATGTTTCCAAAGAGAGGCTTATCAAGTGACTTTCTTGGGTACTTCCTCCCCAGGACCCAGCAGAAGCAGAACCAGGTCCTTGTTTTAATTAAGGCTTAGTCATGCAGAGTCGGACTTTCCAAGAAAATAATGTCTCTATATCTTTAGTGTTTAATTAAATACAAAAAGAAATGCAAGACATTAGCCAAGCGTTTGATTGTAGACATGAAGAGTTTCCAACTCACTCAACGGACTGGCATTTCACTCCTGCACATTTATCAACAGGAAAAGGTAGTGGGATTAGGAATATTTTTTTTAATTGCTTAAAAAGGAAAACAGTCTAAGTAGTGAGCTTTTTAAGATGTGTTTCTACTGCTACATTTAATTTTGCTTTGCTAAACCACTTAGCTAGTCTTCGGTTGAAGAATATAGTCTTATAAGAGGATATAAAGCATAAAAATCCCAAAGTTTGGCCAGTGTCCCTCTCAGTTTTTGTAATATTAATAGCATGGTCTTTTCAACAGTTTTATGTGATACTGGGGCTTCCCAAGTGTCTCAGTGGTAAAGAATCCACCTGCCAATGTAGGGGAAAAGGGTTCAGTCCCTGGGTTGGGAAGATCCTCTGGAGAAGGAAATGGCAACCCACTCCAGGACCATCTCCTGGAGTTTGCTCGGAGCCATGTACTCAGAGTTGGTGACACTCCCTGGCCATCTCATCCTCTGCTGCTCTCAACCTTTGGTGCTAAATTAAAGCCTTAGTTTTATGCCAGTCAGTGGTCATTTTATCCATCCCATTCCTTAACAACCACCTACAAACTCCCACCCTGAAGGGACGAGTCCTGTGACACTTCCCTCCCTCTTTACTCTTTGTCTGGCTGCTATCAATATTCACTTTATTCACCTCATTTCTTAAGAACTCTTTAAAGATTGCCACCTTGCTGGGAAGAAACCTAGTGTTTTCTTCAGCATCTGTAAGACACTAGTGATAAAGAATCTGCCTGCTAATGCAGGAGACACAAGGTTCAATCCCTGGGTCAGGAAGAGCCCCTGGAGGAGGGCAGGACAACCCACTCCAGTCTTCTTGCCTGGAGAATTCCACGGACAGAGGAGCCTGGTGGGCTGTAGTCCATGGGGTCGCACAGAGTCAGACATGTCTGAAGTGACTGAGCACATGACCCATTTCAGGAAGCTGAGATTGCAAACTGGATAAAGCTTCCCAGATGGTTTTTCAGTTTTGTAACAACAAGGTACATGGGGGGTCATGTGCAAGGAAGCCCTTTAACCACAGGATCTATCGTGACCTGGAAAATGAGCATATTCTGCAGGTGGGCAACCCAGTCATCATGAAGCTGGCCCCTTGTGGCTTGTGCATAAGACACATCAGCTTCTTCAGTTGAGGCTTTCCACCTGGGGTTCATGGGGGAGACTGAAAGTCCCCCTTGTCAGGACAAGCAGACCTGCCAGTGACTCTTCCCCGGGCCAGCAGCTGGTCTGCTTCCTCAGGAATAACCTCCTGTGCGTGTTCATCACGTGCAGCCATCTGTGCCTGCTCCACCGTGAGCAGTGCACCTCGCATCAACCCAGACACACTCCAGGACCTTCTGAGGCTTAAAAACCAAAGAGGCACCACCTCAGTGAGTCATTCTCCACTTAAACTGAAATTGGGTGAGCTGAGCTGCTTGTCCGCTTTGGAGATTAATCCTTCATCAGCTGCTGCCTTTGCAAACATTGTCTCCCATTCTGAGGGTTGTCTTTTTGTCTTATTTATGGTTTCCTTTAAACAAGATAAGTCCTGGGTGTTCATTGCAAGGACTGATGTTGAAGCTGAAACTCCCAATACTTTGGCCACCTGATGTGAAGGGCTGATTCATTTGAAAAGACCTTGATGCTGGGAAAGATTGAAGGCAGGAGGAGAACGGGGTGACAGAGGATAAGATGGTTGGATGGCACTCAATGGACATGAGATTGAGTAAACTCTGGGGGTTGGTGGCGTTGGTGACAGGGAGGCCTGCCGTGCTGCAGTCCATGGGGTCACAAAGAGTCAAACACAACTGAGCAACTGAACTGAACTGAATTGATGGTTTCCTTTGCTGCACAGAAGCTTTTAAGTCTGCTTGTTTGTTTATTTACTTATTGTTTTTATTTTCATTACTCTAGGAGGTGTGTCCAAAAAGATGTTGCTGAAGTTTAAGTCAAAGAGTGTTCTACCTTTGCTTTCCTCTAAGGGTTTTATAGTGTGTGGCCTTTCTTTTAGGTCTTTGATCCAATGTGAGTCTATGTTTGTGTATGGTATTAGGGAAAGTGATTTCAGTGTATCTACATTAAGCTGAGAGTGATTGTCACGTTCAACATGATAAACATAATTAATATTGCTGTATGTTATATGTGAAAGTTCTTAGAGTAAATCTTGAGTTCTCACTACAAAGAAACTTTTTTTCTCTTTAATGTTGCACCTATATGAGATGCTCGATGTTCATGAAACTTGTTATGATCATTTTGTGATGTATGTGAGACATATCACGATGCTGTATGCCTTACACTTAATCAGTACTATCTGTCAATGATATCTCAATAAAACTGGGAGAAAAAAATTCAAACCATATAAAAATAAGTACATTAGTCAGTCTTACTTTGCTTCCCAGGTAGTGCTAGTGATAAAGAACCCGCCTGCCAATGCAGGAGACATAAGAGACCAGGGTTCAATCCCTGAGTCAGGAAGATCCCCTGGGGGTAGGGCATGGCAACCCATACCAGTGTTCTTGCCTAGAGAATCCCATGCACAGAGGAGCCTGATGTGCTACAGTTCATGGGGTTGCAAAGAGTCATGATGGACACGATTTGGCACACACATGATATCTTTCAGTGTGGATTCTGCATGGAACTCATGCCCCAGAATGAGCAAATTCCTCATGCCCTTGACTCTGATTCTGGTCTTTTCCTTCCCCTTCTTCTCCTGAGTAAGACTGGAGGTCCCCCTGCAGACTCTGTCTCTTTGCCCATCTTCTCTGTAAAGCCCAGCTTTTGCTCAGACCCCAAGTGCTCAGTGTCTACAGGTGAATCGTCCTGTTCTTTCTTCACCACCATCTCTTTCTAACGCTTTCCCCTCCTTCCACTTTTGACGTGATCAAACTTTACCTAACACTTGAGTGAGTGAGTGAGTGAAGTCGCTCAGTTGTGTTCAGCTCTTTGCGACCCCATGGACTGTAGCCAGGTTCCTCTGTCCATGGGAATCTCCAGGCAAGAATACTGGAGTGGGTTGCCATTTCCTTCTCCAGGGGATTACCTCTGCCATTTTTAAAAAATATCATTAATCTATTCATCTGGCTGCACTGGGTCTTAGTCATGCCACGTGATCTAGCTTCCTAACCAGGGGGCAGACCCAGGCCCCCTACGCTGGGAGGGCAGTCTTAGCCATGGACTCCCAGGGAAGCCCCAGGTGGCAGCATTCTCACCCAGGATGTCTTCATGACTCTCGCTGTCTCATTTGTGGGATATTTTCTCCGTGATTCACCACTCCCCTCCTCACTCCACCCTGGCAGGTGACTTCAGCATCTGCATGGAGGACTCCCCAGGTACCCCATGCTCTCCTTCCCGGCTCCTTCCTCCCATGATCTCCTTCTCAGCCCAAGCTGAACACCGCCAGCGTTGCACCCTTGGCATCACCAGTAACCTCACCGCCTTCAACATCTTGCTCCTTCACCACCACCTCCCATTTTCCAAGCACAGCCATCCTCAGCTTCTCCTACCAACTACTCTGTGTGGTCAGCTGAACATATAATTTATTGACCAACTCCTTTTTTGCTATACTCATGATACCTTTTTGTATCGTGCTTGTTAGTGCTACCATGATGACAGGGTGCCACTGGGTGGCTGAAACAGCAGAGCTGCATCTTCTTGCATTTCTAGAGGCCAGAAGTCCCAGATCGAGGTGTTGGCAGACGGTTCCTACTGCAGTCTCTCTGCCTGGTTTGTAGATGGCCATCTCCTCTGCCTGTCCTCATGCCGTTCCCTCTTCAGTTCAGCACCTAAGCATCTAAACTTTTGCTGTCTCCATGGATGACTCCTTAGCCCTCCTCATTTTCCTGTTTTTTCCTTAGGTTTGAGCTCCAGCTCCCAAGACTCTTGCTTCTCACATGCTGTCCACACTTCCTTCTCTATTGCTTACAGTTTTCCGGAGCTCCAAACTCAGATCTCCAGTGACTTGATGCGTATCTACGACTGTGTCTAAGAGGCGCTTCAAGGGTAGCATGATTCACAGAGTCCTTCATCTATAATTCCCACCCCACAAAGTTCCTCCTTCTTTGGCTTCCCTGTAGATTAGTGACATATACACTGATTGGTCGCCCTGCTCTCACTCACCCTCACATCCCTGCTCCAGATCATTTTTTTATTATAAATTTATTTATTTTAATTGGAGGCTAATTACTTTACAGTATTGCATTGGTTTTGCCATACATCAACATGAATCTGCCACGGGTGTACACATGTTCCCCATCCTGAACCCCCCTCCCACCTCCCTCCCCATACCATCCCTCTGGGTCATCTCAGAGCACCAGCCCCAAGCATCCTGTATCTTCCATCAAACCTGGACTGGTGACTCGTTTCATATATGATATTATACATGTTTCAATGCCATTCTCCCAAATCATCCCACCCTCTCCCTCTCCCACAGAGTCCAAAAGACTGTTCTATACATCTGTGTCTCTTTTGTTGTCTTGCATACAAGGTTATCATTACTATATTTCTAAATTCCATATATATGCGTTAGTATACTGTACTGGTGCTTTTCTTTCTGGCTTACTTCACTCTGTATAATAGGCTCCAGTTTCATCCACCTCATTAGAATTGATTCAAATGTATTCTTTTTACTGGCTCAGTAATACTCCATTGTGTATATGTACCACAGCTTTCTTATCCATTCATCTGCTGATGGACATCTAGGTTGTTTCCATGTCCTGGCCATTATAAACAGTGCTCTGATGAAGACTGGGGTACATGTGTCTCTCAATTCTGGTTTCCTCAGTGTGTATGCCCATTAGTGGGATTGCTGGGTCATAAGGTAGCTCTATTTCCAGTTTTTTTAAGGAATCTCCACACTGTTCTCCATAGTGGCTGTACCAGTTTGCATTTCCACCAACAGTGTAAGAGGGTTCCCTTTTCTCACACCCTCTCTAGCATTTACTGCTTGTAGACTTTTGGATCGTAGCCATTCTGACTGGCTTGAAATGGTACCTCATTGTGGTTTTGATTTGGGTTTCTCTGACAATGAGTGATGTTGAGCATCTTTTCATGTGTCTGTATGTCTTCTTTGGAGAAATGTCTGTTTGGTTCTTTGGCCCATTTTTTGATTGGGTCATTTATTTTTCTGGAATTGAGCTGCAGGTAGTAATACTCCATTGTGTATATGTACCACAGCTTTCTTATCCATTCATCTGCTGATGGACATCTAGGTTGCTTCTATGTCCTGGCCATTATAAACAGTGCTCTGATGAAGACTGGGGTACATGTGTCTCTCAATTCTGGTTTCCTCAGTGTGTATGCCCATTAGTGGGATTGCTGGGTCATAAGGTAGCTCTATTTCCAGTTTTTTTAAGGAATCTCCACACTGTTCTCCATAGTGGCTGTACCAGTTTGCATTTCCACCAACAGTGTAAGAGGGTTCCCTTTTCTCACACCCTCTCTAGCATTTACTGCTTGTAGACTTTTGGATCGTAGCCATTCTGACTGGCTTGAAATGGTACCTCATTGTGGTTTTGATTTGGGTTTCTCTGACAATGAGTGATGTTGAGCATCTTTTCATGTGTCTGTATGTCTTCTTTGGAGAAATGTCTGTTTGGTTCTTTGGCCCATTTTTTGATTGGGTCATTTATTTTTCTGGAATTGAGCTGCAGGGGTTGCTTGAATATTTTGGGGATTAGTTCTTTGTCAGTTGCTTCATTTGCTATTATTTTCTCCCATTCTGAAGCCTGTCTTTTCACCTTGCTTATAGCTTCCTTTGTTGTGCAGAAACTTTGAAGTTTAACATTCCCCTGTTCCATTCTTCTTTCTCAAGATTTCTTTGGCTATTCAAGGTTTTTGAATTTCCATACAAATTATTTGTTCTAGCTCTGTGAAAAAATACTGTTGGTAGCTTGATAGGGATTGCATTGAATCTATAGATTGCTTTGGGTAGTATACTCATTTTCACTATATTGATTCTCCCAATCCATGAACATTGTATATTTCTCCATCTATTAGTGTCCTCTTTGATTTCTTCACCACTACTATTCAACATAGTTTTGGAAGTTTTGGCCACAGCAATCAGAGCATAAAAAGAAATAAAAGGAATCCAAATTTGCTGGGAGCTACCACAGGAGATCCCACTCATGACAAGGTCATGTGGAAGAGAACTGTTAAGCAAGGCTTCATGACTCAAGGGGCTCCCTAGGCTTTCTCGAGCATCTACCCCAAAACTAGAATCTGTCTGTTTTACTATTTCATGACTTTCACCAACTCCCCTGACATTAACAGGGGGCTATCCCCGACCACCTTTCTCTGGAGAAAATCAACTTAGGGCTCTAGCTAATAAGTCTCCTGGACATGAGAGGAATATTACAAATCAAAACTCCTCTGTTAACATTCTAGCTTGCTTGGCAAGTTTATCCAGACTTTAACAACTGCGCATGTGATTGTTTATAGCCCCCAACTGTGAGAGGCACGAGAAGCCTAAAACATAGAGCCTTTCAAAGAGGTAAAAGTCATTAGAGTCGTGCTGGTGTCGGGTTTTATTATAGGGCCAATGCTTGCTGCTAGGTCCCCACATCTTTCGCCCACTGCGCACCTGGGAGTGTGCTAGCTAGCACAGCGGGAGTGCGAGGAAAGCACGCATGGCCTGAAGCCTACCGCACCGGACCCCTGAGCTGGCTGGTTCTTTCCTGCGACTGCACCCTTCACTGCACCCTTGCTCTGTGAAAAGTGTGACTCTGTTTAGCATTTTCTGAGGCTGACAGAGATTAGAAATATGAAGAAAAAACACTTTGAGGGAAAATAAGTTTTCTGGTTGAGCAGCCTTTATCAAAAATGGTCATAAAATGTTCACAGGCCTCCAAGGCCAGAAGATACTGTACACATCATTTGTGGGAAAGGTTTGCAGAGAAAATCCTGGTTTCGATAAGGGCAAAACTGCTGGAATGTTTGGGCTGACTCTGTATGACCCTGTGTCTTTCATTTCCCTCTATGTATAAGGCAAGGTATAAAAGTACCTTTTAAAAATTGAAGTAATTGAGCCTGACTCACTGAAGAAGCTTGGTCACCCCGTGTCAATCATTCTCTCTCTCTCCCTCGCCCTATCTTTTTCAGGCTGATCCCTTGGAGCAGAGAGGCTCCCTACGTTCTCTTATCTGCCCGGGTTTTTAAGACCTGAACAGGAAGATGTTCTGCGTCTTCACTCCCTCAGGAGACCGGGAGGGCCCCTGTGGCCTCCATGAACAGGGCAAACATCTTGTCTCGGAGTTTTATCGTCTTTCTATGTAAACCAAGGAATATCAGCCTCTTTCTCTCCTCTGTTTTCTTATCTACAATATTATTTCCTTATCTCTCTCTAAATCATCCGCCGACGCTATTTTTCCTTCGGGTTCCCCTGGATCCTGCAGGGGCTGGACCCCAGCACAAATTGGAAAAGAAGTAAAACTCTCACTGTTTGCAGATGATATGATCCTTTATATAGAAAACCCTGAAGACTCCACCAGAAAATTACTAGAGCTAATCAATGAATATAGTAAAGTTTCAGGATATAAAATCAACACACAGAAATCCTTTGCATTCCTATACACTAATAATGAGAAAACAGAAAGAGAAATTAAGGAAACAATTCCATTCACCATTGCAACGAAAAGAATAAAATACTTAGGAATATATCTACCTAAAGAAACCAAATACCTATACATAGAAAACTATGAAACACTGGTGAAAGGAATCCACTCCAGATCTTTAATCACCAGAATTCACTTTAACATTTAGATTTCGGTTCAAATGTTCCCTCATCAGTGATGGCTTCCTGGTCACTCCATCTAAATGAGAGCCCCATCTTTAGACTGTCACTCAGTATTATTTTTGCCATAACACTTATAGTAATCTGAGTCAATTATTCACTCATTTGTTTATGATCTGTTTCTTTCTCCTGAAAATGTGAGCTCTACCAGAAAAAGTTGTGTAGTCACCCCTGATATCCCCCGTGCTTAAGTCAATACCCACCACAGTGTAGGCAGTCTATAAATGCTTGCTGAACAAAGGAATAAACGAATGAATTCTCATTTCAGTAAGTTATGCTAGTAAGACAATCAGACGAAAAGTATTTATTCTAGTACTACTCAAATAGCAAAGAACTGAAGATAGTTAAATGATCAAGAGTAAAGAAGTTTAAAAAAAGAGTAAAGAAGTAAATTGGGTAATGTACATGTAGTAGAATAATAAGCAAAGCAATAAGACCTAGAATCAAGTGGTAGATCCATATTTATAGACTTGAAAAATATCAACTCAAGTTTGTTGATGAAAAAAGTTGACTATGGGCACAAAAACGGACACACAAATCAGTGGAACAGAAAAGAGATCCCCAAAATAAACTCATACACTAATGTTGAATTAATCTTTGACAAAGGAGGCAAGAATGTACAGTGGAGAAGAGACAGTCTCTTCAATAAGTGGTGCTGGGAAAATTGGACAGCTACATGTGAAAGAATGAAGTTAGGACAGTCTCTAACACCATACACAAAAATAAACTCAAAATGGATTAAGACCTACATGTAAGACCAGATTCTGTAAAACTCGTAGAAGAAAACATAAACAGAACACTCAGTGACATGAACCACAGCAATATCTTTTTGGATCTATCTCCTAAAGCAAAGGAAATAAAAACAAAAATAAACAAATGAGGCCTAATTAAATTTAAAAGCTTTTATGTCGGAGAGTGTTTTGCCTATGATCCACCTCCCAGAATTCTGCAAATAAGAGCAAAAATAAACAAATGGGATCTAATTAAAATTAAAAGCTTCTGCACAACAAAGGAAACTATAAGCAAGGTGAAAAGACAGCCTTCGGAATGGGAGAAAATAATAGCAAATTTAGCAACTGACAAACAACTAATCTCAAAAATATACAAGCAACTTATGCAGCTTAATTCCAGAAAAATAAACGACCCAATCAAAAAATGGGCCAAAGAACTAAATAGACATTTCTCCAAAGAAGACATACGGATGGCTAACAAACACATGAAAAGATGCTCGTCACTCATTATTAGAGAAATGCAAATCAAGACCACAATGAGGTTCCACTTCACACCAGTCAGAATGGCTGTGATCCAAAAGTCTACAAGCAATAAATGCTGGAGAGGGTGTGGATAAAAGGGAACCCTCTTACACTGTTGGTGGGAATACAAATTAGTACAGCCACTATGGAGAACAATGTGGAGAGTTCTTTAAAAACTGCCTTATGACCCAGCAATCCCACTGCTGGGCATACACACCAAGGAAACCAGAATAGAAAGAGACACACGTACCCCAATGTTCATCGCAGCACTGTTTATAATAGCCAGGACATGGAAGCAACCTAGATGTCCATCAGCAGATGAATGGATAAGAAGGCTGTGGTACATATACACAATGGAGTATTACTCAGCCCTTAAAAAGAATACATTTGAATCAGTTCTAATGAGTCTAATTAAAATTAAAAGCTTCTGCACAACAAAGGAAACTATAAGCAAGGTGAAAAGACAGCCTTCTGAATGGGAGAAAACAATAGCAAATGAAACAACTGACAAACAACTAATTTCAAAGATATATAAGCAACTTATGCAGCTCAACTCCAGAAAAATAAACGATCCAATCAAAAAATGGGCCAAAGAACTAAATAGACACTTCTCCAAAGAAGACATACGGATGGCTAACAAACACATGAAAAGATGCTCGTCACTCATTATTAGAGAAATGCAAATCAAGACCACAATGAGGTTCCACTTCACACCAGTCAGAATGGCTGTGATCCAAAAGTCTACAAGCAATAAATGCTGGAGAGGGTGTGGATAAAAGGGAACCCTCTTACACTGTTGGTGGGAATACAAATTAGTACAGCCACTATGGAGAACAATGTGGAGAGTTCTTTAAAAACTGCCTTATGACCCAGCAATCCCACTGCTGGGCATACACACCAAGGAAACCAGAATAGAAAGAGACACACGTACCCCAATGTTCATCGCAGCACTGTTTATAATAGCCAGGACATGGAAGCAACCTAGATGTCCATCAGCAGATGAATGGATAAGAAGGCTGTGGTACATATACACAATGGAGTATTACTCAGCCCTTAAAAAGAATACATTTGAATCAGTTCTAATGAGATAAATGAAACTGGAGCCGATTATACAGAGTGAAGTAAGCCAGAAAGAAAAACACCAATACAGTATACTAACAAATATATATGGAATTTAGGAAGATGGTAATGATGACCCTGTATGCAAGACAGCAAAAGAGACACAGATGGGTAGAGTGGACTTTCAGACTCTGAGGGAGAGGGTGAGGGGAGGGTGGGATGATTTGGGAGAATGGCATTGAAACATGTATACTATCATGTAAGAAATGAATCGTCAGTCTATGTTTGATGCAGGATGCTGGATGCTTGGGGCTGGTGCACGAGGATGATCCAGAGGCATGATGTAGGGGGAGTGGGGAGGGAGATTCATGTCTGGCAGCTCATGTACACCCGTGGCGGATTCATGTCAATGTATGCCAAAACCAACACTGTACTGGAAAGTAAATAAAGAAAGAAATAACAAATAAAATTTAAAAAATTTAAAAGCTTTTGCAGAGCAAAGAAAACCATCAACAAAATGGAAGACTCACTAAATGGGAGAATATTTGCAAATGGTATTACCAATAAGGGGTTAAGAGCCAGCATACAGAAACAACTCGTACAACGCAGTACAAAAAGTCACCCTAATGAAAGGATGGGCAGGAGAACTGAACAGACATTTCCCCCAAAATGACATACAGATGGGCAACAGGGACATGAAAAAATATTCAACACTGCTAATTATCAGAGAAAAATAAATCAGAACAATGAGATATGACCTCATACCTGTCAGAATGACTATCATCAAAAAGTCTACAAACATAAAATGTTAGCGAGGATATGGAGAAAATGGAGCCCTCGCACACTGTTGATCAGAACGTAAATTGGTGCAGCTGTTATGGAAAACAGCATGGAAGGTTCTCAAAAAACCTAAAAATAGAACTGCCGTGCGATCCAGAAATTCTGCACCGAGGTGTACATCCAGAGAAAGAGAAAGCACTAACTGGAAAAGATCCACGCACCCTGATGGTCACAGCGGAACTACGTCCAACAGCGAGTACAGAGAAGCAGCTCTTGCGCCCGTCAGCAGGGGAGTGCGTCAGAAAGACGTGGCGCAAATGCGGACCCGAGTACCGCTCAGCTGTCAAAACAAATGCAAGTCTGCCATTTGCAGCACCATGGGCGGACCTAAGAGGATATTACGGTTAGTGAAATAAACCAGACAGAGAAATTCACTGTGTGCATATATGCCACTTGTATGTGGCATCTAAAAATATAAAACAAATGCGTACAGCAAAACAGAAACAGACTCACAGATATACAAAGCAAACTGGTGGTTAACAGCGGGGCGGGTGGGTCAAGAAAGGGGTGGGGAAGGTAAGCTATGATAGAGTCTAAAGGGTCCGCCATTCACTTTCTTAAAAAAGCTGGATAGACAAAACCCCAGATGTGTACCCATTTATGCAAAATTGTGGGAACACAATATTATATAGAAATTAAATATTTATATACACATAATTGCAGTCAGATGTTGGAATTATAACTGAAAATATTAACAGATATAATGTTAATGTATCTGGTTATCTCAGAAATATGGAGTAACTGAATTTCTTCCTATACTTTTCTGAATCATTTGAATTTTTATACAAGCATTTATTATGTTCATAATCATAAAAAAATAAATGGCTAATCTTTGACTTATTAGATAGACAAAACTACGATTTTTCCAAGTGATTTTTGAGGGGGAAAAAGCAGCTTTTTCAGTCCAGGAATTCAGTATGCTGATTTTTTATTTCATTTCTTTTCCCCTCTTTTGTTTTTCTTATTGTTATTGAGAGTGTGGAAACACTGTTAGCATTGCAAAAAAAAAATGAAATAAAATAAATCCAAAAATATTATTAGGCTACGCTTTTCGGAGTGCATTTTAATATAGCATCAAACATGTTCCCATTTTTATTGCTGATTATAATGTTCAACAGCGTGTGACACAACCATTCAGACTTCTTGGCAGATGGAGTCCAGTTTCCATCTCTTTTTGTAAAAGATGTAGGGTGTGGAAACTTTCTACTTGCTTGGAAACTCTTCTGAAAATGGGTTTTCACTCACTTCGGCCTCTAAGTGTTTAAGAGGTGACTGAATTTCTGAAAGTGGTCTGACTGTTTTAGTGCCGCTGGCAACCACGGCAACTTTCACGCTATGTGAGGGGAAAATCCATATCATTAAAAATTTGCCCTAGATCTCTTTCCCATTCCCTATTTTTTCATTGAGGCCAAAATATCAAGATAATTTTCCTATGGAAACATTTGAACTTGGCTTTGAAAATTATTTATTTAAATAACTACATCTCTGAAGACTAATGATAGTATCACTAGGAAGGCAGCTGCAAGGGGAAGAGAGAGGTCAGGTCCGTGCAAAATGTTCTGTTTGTGGCTTCAGTTCTGTTTTTTAAGCCACTATACTGCCCAGTAGGACACCCATCTTTATTAAACTGCTGAGTGAGCTTCAACAAGAAGTCTAAATTATTTACAATATTTGTATGAAATAAAACAAAAAAGCCATTTTAATTCCTTAACAGGGCAATGCATATCATAATGAATTTCTTGAAATGGAAATAGCTTCTGCCTTGCTTCAATTGTCCAGCAGAAAGTTGGCTTCCTAGGAGAAAAATTCTAAAAACAGGTAGTTTTGATGTCTGATCTGGTTGTAGCACTTAGCTTTGGGGGACTAACAAGGCACTTAGCTTTGGGGGACTAACAAGGCAGTTAGTCCTTCTTATCAGAGAGTCCTTTCACACTCTATGCTACTAAAATGCAAGTGGATGCTAGCCTTGAATTTGAGGAGAGAGAGGGGTAGGCAGATGATCACAGCATTCTACACACTTTGGTACCTCTTCAGAGATGAGTCTGGGTTTCCTAAAGCCCCTGTGAGTAACACTGATGTCTTTGATGCTGTTTTTCAGCCACTCAGTCATGTCCGACTCTTTGTGACATCATGGACTGCAGCATGCCAGGCTCCCCAGTCCTTCACTATTTCCTGGAGTTTGCTCAAACTCGTGTCCATTGAATTGGTGATGCCATTCAACCATGTCACCCTCTGCCACCCCTTCTCCTCTCACCTTCAATCTTTTTCAACATTAGGGTCTTTTCCAATGAGTAGGCTCTTTGCATCCAGTGGCCAAAGTATTGGAGGTTCAGCTCTAGCATCAGTCCATCCAGTGAACATTCAGAACTGATCTCCTTTAGGATGGACTGGTTGGATCTCCTTGCAGTCCAAGGGACTCTCAAGAGTCTTCTCCTGCACCACAGTAGGAAAGCGTTAATTATTTGGCGCTCAGGCTTCTTTGCAGACCAACTCTCAACATTCACACTGATGTCTTTAAATGCCAGTATCTCGTCAATGTCCACGATGTCCATGATCAAGTTGTCACGATGTGCTGATGAGTCTAAATGCTCAGCTCCACGCCTCACTGCATTCCTCTGTCAGACCCACATGGGCAAATGCCTTCCCGCAACCTCAGCGTGTCATCCGCCCCAAGCTAACTCTATGCTGCTCTTCAAAGATTCGGTCCTTCTCCTGAGTTCCCTGCAATGACTGAGAGCATCACTCAGTATCCTTCCATGCTGATGTCCAAACTCGGATCTTCCGGCATCCTTAACTCACTCCTTCTCTTCAGCTTTGCAGACTATTGTCGAGACCTATGAGTTCCACAGGAGCAACATCTTTGAAACACCTCTGGCAATGCTCCCATTTTCTAACCTAAGTGTCGCTTTCACAGTGGAGCACCTGTCATCGCTTGTCTGACCTCAGTTGGTAGACTGTGGCCCACTGACTGAATCCCACTCCCTGCATGTGTTTGTAAATCAAGTCTTATTGGAGTGTCTAAGGATGCTTGTGGACCACAAAGTCCAAGTTGAGTAGTTACAGCAGACGTTGTATGATCCGTGAAACTGAAAATACTACCTGGCCTTTTATATAAAAATTTTATAACCCCTGGTCTAGACCTTTGCAACAGCCTCCTAAAAGTTTATATTACTTATACACTCAATCTAGAAGAAGGAATAGACAGTCAAGCAAAGCAAAGGACAGAAACATAAACTCTGTAAATTGTTCCATGCTTCTTCTGGGCAGACACATTCATACTATTTCTTAAAATAATCAAGTTGTATTACGCATGCTATTTTTCCTAAATTGAGTCTTTCTTGTCAGCAAGGGGCTTCCCTCACAGCTCAGATAGTAAGGAATCCACCTGCAATGTAGGAAACCCTGGTTCAATTCCTGGGTTGGGAAGATCCACTGGAGAAGGGATAGGCTACCCACTCCAGTATTCTTGGGCTTCCCTGTGGCTCAGCTGTTAAAAGAATCTTCCTGCAATGTGGGAAACCTGGGTTTGATCCCTGGGTTGGGACAATCCCCTGGAGAAGGGATAGGCTACCCACTCCAGTATTCTAGCCTGGAGAATTCCCATGGACTATATAGTCCATGGGGTTGCAAAGAGTTGGACACGACTGAGTGACTTTCACTTTCGCTTGTCAGCAGTAATGAAGCTCTTCCTTTTATGAACTTTCATGGTTATGCTAAATATTACAAAGATTTTTTAATGTTCTACACTTGATGTTTCCAAGTGTCTAAATTTCAGTCTTCAGTTTGCCTCTGGAGAAGCCACACATTTAGACTCCCATGAAGACTGGGCTTAAAAGCAAAACCAAGCTACAACTTCCTAGTGACAGCCACGCACTTATATCTCTTTTCTAAATCAGTTCAGTTCAGTCACTCAGTCATGTCTGACTCTCCATATCTGAGGTTGTTGATATTGCTCCTGGAAATCTTGATTCCAGCTTGTGCTTCTTCCAGCCGTGTTTCTCACGATGTACTCTGCATAGAAATTAAATAAGCAGGGTAACAATATACAGCCTTGATGTACTCCGTTTCCTATTTGGAACCAGTCTGTTGTTCCATATCCAGTTCTAACTGTTGCTTCCTGATCTGCATACAGATTTCTCCAGAGGCAGGTCAGGTGCTCTGGTATTCCCATCTCTTTAAGAATGTTCCATAGTTTTTTATAATGCACACAGTCGAAGGCTTTGGCATAGTCAATAAAGTAGAAAGAGATGTTTTTCTGGAACTCTCTTGCTTTTTCCATGATCCAGCAGATGTTGGCAATTTGAGCTCTGTTTCCTCTGCCTTTTTTTAAAAAAAAAGCTTGAACATCTGGAAGTTCATGGTTCATGTATTGCTGAAGCTTGGCTTGGAGAATTTTGAGCATTACTTTACTAGCATGTGAGATGAGTGCAGTTGTGTGGTAGTTTGAGCATCCTTTGGCATTGCCTTTCTTTGGGAGTGGAATGAAAACTGACCTTTTCCAGTCCTGTGGCCACTGCTGAGTTTTCCAAATTTGCTGGCATATTGAGTGCAGCACTTTCACAACATCATCTTTCAGGATTTGAAATAGCTCAACTGGAATTCCATCACCTCCACCAGCTTTGTTTGTAGTGATGCTTTCGAAGGCCCACTTGACTTCACATTTCAGAATGTGTGGCTCTAGTGAGGGATCACACCATCATGATTATCTGGGTCATGGAGATCTTTTCTTGCCACCTGTGTATTCTTGCTACCTCTTCTTAATATCTTCTGCTTCTGTTAGGTCCATACCATTTCTGTCCTTTACTGAGCCCATCTTTGCATGAAATGTTCCCTTGGTATCTCTAATTTTCTTGAAGAGATCTCAGTCTTTCCCATTCTGTTCTTTTCCTCTATTTCTTTGCATTGATCGCTGAGGAAGGCTTTCTTGTCTCTCCTTGCTATTCTTTGGAACTCTGCATTCAGATGCTTATATCTTTCCTTTTCTCCTTTGCTTTTCACTTCTCTTCCTTTCATAGCTATTTGTAAGGCCTTCCCAAACAGTCATTTTGCTTTCTTGAATTTCTTTTCCATGGGGATGGTCTTGATCCCTGTCTCCTGTACAATGTCATGAACCTCCGTCCATAGTTCATTAGGCACTCTATCTATGAGAGCTAGGCCCTTAAATCTATTTCTCACTTCCACTGTATAATCAAAAGTGATTTGATTTAGGTCATACCTGAATCATCTAGTGGTTTTCCCTACTTTCTTCAATTTGAGTCTGAATTTGGTAATAAGGAATTCATGATCTGAGCCACAGTCAGCTCCCGGTCTTATTTTTGCTGACTGTATAGAGCTTCTCCATCTTTGGTTGCAAAGAATATAATCAATCTGATTTCAGTGTTGACCGTCTGGTGATGTCCATGTGTAGAGTCTTCTCTTGTGCTGTTGGAAGAGGGTGTTTGCTATGACCAGTGCATTTTCTTGGCAAAACTCTATTAGTCTTTGCCCTGCTTCATTCCACATTCCAACGCCAAATTTGCCTGTTACTCCAGGTGTTTCTTCACTTCCTACTTTTGCATTCCAGTCCCCTGTAATGAGAAGGACATCTTTTTGGAGTGTTAGTTCTAAAAGATCTTGTAGGTCTTCATAGAACTGTTCAACTTCAGCTTCTTCGGAGTTACTGGTTGGGGCATAGACTTGGATTACTGTGATATTGAATGGTTTGCCTTAGAGATGAACAGAGATCATTCTGTCGTTTATGAGATTGCATCCAAGTACTGCATTTCGGACTCTTTTGTTGACCATGATGGCTACTCCATTTCTTCTGAGGGATTCCTGCTTGCGGTAGTAGATATAATGGTCATGTGAGTTAAATTCACCCATTCCAGTCCATTTGAGTTCGCTGATTCCTAGAATGTCGATGTTCACTCTTGCCATCTCGTTTGACCACTTCCAGTTTGCCTTGATTCATGGACTTGACATTCCAGGTTCCTATGCAATATTGCTCTTTATAGCATCGGACCTTGCTTCTATCACCAGTCACATCCACAACTGGGTATTGTTTGTGCTTTGGCTCCATCCCGTCATTCTTTCTGGAGTTATTTCTCCACTGATCTCCAGTAGCATATTGGTCACCTACCGACCTGGGGAGTTCCTCTTTCAGTATCCCAGAGGGTATCTCAATATTATATTTATTTATCTTTATTTCTGTGATTAATAGTAAAACTGAATATTTGATCTACTTAATCACCATCTGTGTTTCTTTTTGTGTTAACTGAAGAGAATTATAATTTTTTACTTTGCGATTTCAGTAAATGTTTTATTCTGGTCCTGTGGCACAGTGGTAAAAGCCCACCTCCCAACACAGGAGTTTGATCCCTGGGAGGATCCCCTGGAGAAGGAAATGGCAACCCACTCCAGTCTTCTTGCCTGGACAATGGCATGGACAGAGGAGCCTGGTGGGCTACAGTCCACGGGGTCACAAAGGGCGGACACGACTGAGCAACTGAGTACACAGCAAAGTATTCCTAACAGAATTTAAATACTCTTAGTCCTAAACCACAGGGCGACACATTCTATCAGCAGCTCAGTCGCTCAGTCATGTCTGACTCTTTGCGACCTCATGGACTGCAGCACACCAGGCTTAACTGTCCTTCACTATCTCCCAAAGGTTGCTCAAACTCATGTTCATTGAGTTGGTGATGCCATCCAACCATCTCATCCTCTGGCATCACCTTCTCCTCCTACCTTTAATCTCTGCCAGCATCAGAGTCTTTTCTAAGCAGTCAGTTCTTCGCATCAGGTGGCCAAAGTACTGGAGCTTCAGTTTCAGCATCAGACATACTCTATATCAAATTATATATATATATATAAAACAGTAATTGTTAATAAAACAAAAGCAATAATAAAACGTAAGGCTCACTGACTCAATGGCATGAGTTTGAGCAAACTCAGGGAGATGGGGAAGGGCATGGAAGCCTGGCGTGCTGCAGTCCGTGGGGCCGCAGAGTCAGGCATGACAGCGACTGGATAGCAACAGAGCAGTGTACACATATTAACTCATTTTAAGCCTCACAGCAGCCCCACGAGCTGTGAATATTCCTGCTGTAGAAGTGGTAAAACTGATACACAAAGCAGTTAAGAGACCCGAGGGCTAGCTTAGCCTCAAAGTCCTTCTTCTCAGATAAGATACTGCAACTGAGTCCTCGTGGCTACATGGCTTACAAATCCTAACATACATATTCGACTCTAAGAAAAAAGTTCACCCATCGCAACACAGCTAAATAAAGATGGAGAAAACCTATGTTTTTGTGACATGGTGACACTTTCCAAGTTTAAGACTTTGAATTTTCATAATTTTTAGACCCACCACCTTTGTAATCTCACTCATAAGTAAACAGGTATTGAAATGGAGCAGCTAAATAGAGTTTAGCCTTTTTCACCATTATTTATTCAGAGTAAATTTATCAACACTCTCCAAAACTATGCACAGACCAATTCCCTTGGCAGTCTAAAAATACACACATGAATTAGATTAAGTCTCTGACTGCGCAAAACTTAACTCCATGTGATCAATTCTGAACTATCACTCAGAGAGATTTCAGACACATATTCTTAAAAGTCATTGTCAAATAATGCATCATAGTGTCCCTTAAATCTTCAGTAACATCCTAGATCCCACAGGAAAAAAAAATAACTTTCTTTGGAGTTTCAGATCTTATAAGATCCAGTTACAATTTGCCATTCTAGTTCATTCCTTACTATTTCTCCTTTTCAACAAAATAAGGTATTCAGCCTTTCTAGAAGACATCCTATATATCCTCCTGTCTTTTTTTCTTACCGCTTTTATGTATGTGGAATACCTGCCCAAACTGGACGCATTATTTGCCATCAAGCTGAAATTCTGTCTCCTCTGAAAAGACTCCCTGAAGCCATAGCTCGGAGTGACATTTCAGGCGGTCATTTCGTGGTGCGTATGATGGTTGCACTAATCACACAGAGTTATAGCACTTACCCCACATCCTCACAACAGCTCACGGCCTCCTAAAAGGCAGGACCACACCCTCTTCAGCTGTATATCTCTCAAAAAGCTCAGCAAATAGAGCAAGCGTTCAATAAAAACACTGGCTCCATCGAACTGAATGAAAGACTCTGCAATGTTCCATGACCCGTTTGCCTCTGATTTTATCCTTTCATCACTCCTGTTTTTTCTCTTCTTTATCTGCATCTCTGTGCACCTTCTATGGAAACATCTGTGACAGCATTGTAGTGCATGACTGATAGCCTATAATACTTCTCCATGGAATGATGAACTGAGGGGAATACACTCTCTGGTGGTTCTCAGCTTTTTCTCTTTTACTAGATGCTTTGACTTGAGAAAAACTAGATAGCAATCTAAAACATCACAGAAAAAAAAATGTTTTTGAGAAAACTAACTTTTCTGAACAGGTCAAGTTATCGATTTAAAAATGAAAAAAAAAAAAAACCTTTATCTATTTTATGTCCCTAATTTCATACTGGTCTTGTTACTCTTATCACAGTCTATTAACAGAATCTGTATTCCTCTAGAAAACACAGGTTGTTGGTATAAGCTGCTCTAGAATTCAAGCCTATAGATCTATCTTCTCTGAACACAACAACAGTTATTTTAAAGCAGTAAAAATACTTTTATAAAAATTACAGTAAAAAAAAAATTATAGCAAAAGAGAATATGGAGCAGAATGGGCATGTCTGTACTGTGCCCAGTGGAAAGGCTCAGACTCTTAACAGAATGGGCATCTCTGCAGTGTGCCCAGTGTAAAGGCTCAGACTCTTAACAGAATGGGCATGTCTGTAGTGCGCCCAGTGGAAAGGCTCAGACTCTTAACAGAATGGGCATGTCTGTAGTGCGCCCAGTGGAAAGGCTCAGACTCTTAACAGAATGGGCATGTCTGTAGTGTGCCCAGTGGAAAGGCTCAGACTCTTAACAGAATGGGCATGTCTGTAGTGTGCCCAGTGGAAAGGCTCAGACTCTTAACAGAATGGGCATGTCTGTAGTGTGCCCAGTGGAAAGGCTCAGACTCTTAACAGAATGGGCATGTCTGTAGTGTGCCCAGTGGAAAGGCTCAGACTCTTAACAGAATGGGCATGTCTGTAGTGTGCCCAGTGGAAAGGCTCAGACTCTTAACAGAATGGGCATGTCTGTAGTGTGCCCAGTGGAAAGGCTCAGACTCTTAACAGAATGGGCATGTCTGTAGTGTGCCCAGTGGAAAGGCTCAGACTCTTAACAGAATGGGCATGTCTGTAGTGTGCCCAGTGGAAAGGCTCAGACTCTTAACAGAATGGGCATGTCTGTAGTGTGCCCAGTGGAAAGGCTCAGACTCTTAACAGAATGGGCATGTCTGTAGTGTGCCCAGTGGAAAGGCTCAGACTCTTAACAGAATGGGCATGTCTGTAGTGTGCCCAGTGGAAAGGCTCAGACTCTTAACAGAATGGGCATGTCTGTAGTGTGCCCAGTGGAAAGGCTCAGACTCTTAACAGAATGGGCATGTCTGTAGTGTGCCCAGTGGAAAGGCTCAGACTCTTAACAGAATGGGCATGTCTGTAGTGTGCCCAGTGGAAAGGCTCAGACTCTTAACAGAATGGGCATGTCTGTAGTGTGCCCAGTGGAAAGGCTCAGACTCTTAACAGAATGGGCATGTCTGTAGTGTGCCCAGTGGAAAGGCTCAGACTCTTAACAGAATGGGCATGTCTGTAGTGTGCCCAGTGGAAAGGCTCAGACTCTTAACAGAATGGGCATGTCTGTAGTGTGCCCAGTGGAAAGGCTCAGACTCTTAACAGAATGGGCATGTCTGTAGTGTGCCCAGTGGAAAGGCTCAGACTCTTAACAGAATGGGCATGTCTGTAGTGTGCCCAGTGGAAAGGCTCAGACTCTTAACAGAATGGGCATGTCTGTAGTGTGCCCAGTGGAAAGGCTCAGACTCTTAACAGAATGGGCATGTCTGTAGTGTGCCCAGTGGAAAGGCTCAGACTCTTAACAGAATGGGCATGTCTGTAGTGTGCCCAGTGGAAAGGCTCAGACTCTTAACAGAATGGGCATGTCTGTAGTGTGCCCAGTGGAAAGGCTCAGACTCTTAACAGAATGGGCATGTCTGTAGTGTGCCCAGTGGAAAGGCTCAGACTCTTAACAGAATGGGCATGTCTGTAGTGTGCCCAGTGGAAAGGCTCAGACTCTTAACAGAATGGGCATGTCTGTAGTGTGCCCAGTGGAAAGGCTCAGACTCTTAACAGAATGGGCATGTCTGTAGTGTGCCCAGTGGAAAGGCTCAGACTCTTAACAGAATGGGCATCTCTGTAGTGCGCCCAGTGGAAAGGCTGAGACTCTTAACAGAATGGGCATGTCTGCAGTGCACCCAGTGGAAAGGCTGAGACTCTTAAGCTTGGTGCACGGACCTGCTTTTGCCTCCCTGTCCTGCTTCCTCTCCTACCAGTTCACCCTCCACTCTCGGTCCAGTCACCCCAGCTCGTTTCTCTATGTGCCAACATCTTGTGAACTAAAAGCTTCGACTAAAAGGGCCAGAGACATGGAAAAAAAATATTAAATAAATAAAGAGGATTTTTGAGCCTTGACTATTATGTGCAGGTGATAGGCTGAGAGCATCACTCAGGTGCAAAGGCAGGACAGTTCAGTACTGAAGAGGAAGATCACCCAGAGGACAGAGGCAGAAGGCATGGAGAGTCCACTTTCGAGAGGACTGGGTCCCAATCAAGGAGACCACAAATGTGCCCAGACGGCT
The DNA here is from genome assembly GCA_006410535.1 of Litocranius walleri. Taxonomy (NCBI): domain Eukaryota; kingdom Metazoa; phylum Chordata; class Mammalia; order Artiodactyla; family Bovidae; genus Litocranius; species Litocranius walleri. Next base: position 502,522 of record SJYG01000187.1, on the reverse strand, counting down.
TTCCGAACTGATATTGAGCAGTGGCTGAAGAATGTCTTCTTCTTTTAAAGGGAGTGTCCATAGCACTTGCCCTAAACTGGTCGCACCATGGTCGGCTGGGGGCAGGGGGGCCAGAGCCTGTAATTTGCCCCTTTGCTCACAGGTCTCTAGAACGAGAATGACTGTCTTTGAGGGTCTCACTCATGGAGCCGCAGGGGAGCAGCCTCACATGGATGCTAGGCTCCTGGACCAGGAGCCCGAGTCCAACGCCATAATGAGGTCTCAGATGTCTTGGGGAGAGTGTGGGTTTATTTCGCATGTAAGAGGGTGCGAACTGCATGGACAAAGGACAGACTGGGTTTTCAGAAACTATCCATAGTGATGCTTCCAGTCCAGAATCTTGACGCTCCACCAGAAGGACGTGGGGTCTACAGCACTCTCCTTGCAGTCAAAGGACCTTTGCAAATTTCTCAAGTCTGACCTCAGAGGATTGAACCCACGTGACACCCAAGTCTGAGTCCTAAAGGGGCACACAGTACCTGTCTGTGTCTCAGGACACTTTTCCTCACATGCAGCCACTGTGTCGTTGGGAGGCTCAGGACGCATGGAGAGGCCACGCATGGAACACCACGGGAAGGTGTTCCAGTCAACAGCTCCGCCCAAGGGCCAGCTGACATCAACCTCAGAGGTGGGATGAACAAGCCTCCATCTACCAACTTTGGATGGCCCTTAAAACTCATTGCCGACATCACTGCCTGTAGAAACCTGTCTCTCGTCACCTGGCATGGATTGCCCCTTCTCCTCTGCCATCCTAGCACCTTATGTCCTCTCCACAGTACGAATCACAGTGTACACTGCCTGTCACCTCCCTCATTAGAAGTAAAGATCTACATAACAGCGTCATATCTGCTTTACTTGCCTTTTATCCTAAGTACTTAACATGATGTGTAGCTGAATGAGAGTGAATGTGTTCAATAAACAAGATAATCAATATAAAAACAAACAGTATAAAAACAGCCAACAGTACAAAATAGCGTAACTGATAAATTGAGGTAGGAAACCAGCAGGCTGTTGTATGGGGTTTGGGTTTTAACAGAGAGGCTGAAAGTTCTCTGTAAACAGACATTAACAGTCATCCCAACGTCTGAGGTGTGGATGAGGAAGAGATGCCAAAATGACCCACTAAGGTCTGAAGTTGCTCAGCTAAGAGTCGGGACAATGACATAAAAAAAAGCATCCAGACCTACAGCACAGACAAGACATCATGTTACATCAAGCAGTGAGTGGGAATCGGGAGGGAAGAAAAGATGTCAGATTCTGGGAAGCTGCTGTGAAGATGAGTCGGACAGGCTGCAGATCCTGGATGCGGAAACAGGAGCAAAGCCAGAGCTGTGTCCTTCTGTCGGGACCAAGCACGGAGCAGGGCACGCTTCCCCAAGGACTCAGTGGTAAAGAGCCTGCCTGCCAGCACAAAAGATGCGGCTTTGGTCCCTCGGTCGGGAAGATCCCCTGGAGAAGGAAATGGCAACTGACTCCAGTGTTCTTGCCTGGAGAATCCCACGGACAGAGGAGCCTGGTGGGCTACAGCCTTGGGGTCACAAAAGGTCAGAACAACTGAGCGACTAAGCAGCAACTGCCCAGGGCGCCAAGAATGGGCTCCTCCTGTTAGAGGAGCGTTAGTGGACTCCCTCCTAACAAGGACAGTCCAGGCACCTTTCCATCCCTAGGACACCGCCATTTGTATGAACTCCTTCCCCACCGCCTGCATGACACTCACACTTGCTTATTTCTAAGATTTTTTATGTGTGCCATTTTAAAAGTCTTCATTGCATTTGCTCATGGCTTCTGCTTTAGGCTTTGGCATTTTTAGCCGCAAGGCATGTGGAAACTCAGTTCCCTGACCAGGGATGGAAGCTGCACCCCCTGCCTTGGAAGGCGAAGTTGTAACCACTGGACTGCCAGGGAAGCCCCCAGCCCCCACCACCTTGCTCATCAGCCCTGCTAGGAACCTGGGGGCGTGGAATAGGCTGAGGAACTTGTCCAAAGGGATACAAATAGATGTCTTGGGGAGAGTGTGGGTTTATTTCGCATGTAAGAGGGTGCGAACTGCATGGACAAAGGACAGACTGGGTTTTCAGAAACTATCCATAGTGATGCTTCCAGTCCAGAATCTTGACGCTCCACCAGAAGGACGTGGGGTCTACAGCACTCTCCTTGCAGTCAAAGGACCTTTGCAAATTTCTCAAGTCTGACCTCAGAGGACTGAACCCACGTGACACCCAAGTCTGAGTCCTAAAGGGGCACACAGTACCTGTCTGTGTCTCAGGACACTTTTCCTCACATGCAGCCACTGTGTCGTTGGGAGGCTCAGGACGCATGGAGAGGCCACGCATGGAACACCACGGGAAGGTGTTCCAGTCAACAGCTCCGCCCAAGGGCCAGCTGACATCAACCTCAGAGGTGGGATGAACAAGCCTCCATCTACCAACTTTGGATGGCCCTTAAAACTCATTGCCGACATCACTGCCTGTAGAAACCTGTCTCTCGTCACCTGGCATGGATTGCCCCTTCTCCTCTGCCATCCTAGCACCTTATGTCCTCTCCACAGTACGAATCACAGTGTACACTGCCTGTCACCTCCCTCATTAGAAGTAAAGATCTACATAACAGCGTCATATCTGCTTTACTTGCCTTTTATCCTAAGTACTTAACATGATGTGTAGCTGAATGAGAGTGAATGTGTTCAATAAACAAGATAATCAATATAAAAACAAACAGTATAAAAACAGCCAACAGTACAAAATAGCGTAACTGATAAATTGAGGTAGGAAACCAGCAGGCTGTTGTATGGGGTTTGGGTTTTAACAGAGAGGCTGAAAGTTCTCTGTAAACAGACATTAACAGTCATCCCAACGTCTGAGGTGTGGATGAGGAAGAGATGCCAAAATGACCCACTAAGGTCTGAAGTTGCTCAGCTAAGAGTCGGGACAATGACATAAAAAAAAGCATCCAGACCTACAGCACAGACAAGACATCATGTTACATCAAGCAGTGAGTGGGAATCGGGAGGGAAGAAAAGATGTCAGATTCTGGGAAGCTGCTGTGAAGATGAGTCGGACAGGCTGCAGATCCTGGATGCGGAAACAGGAGCAAAGCCAGAGCTGTGTCCTTCTGTCGGGACCAAGCACGGAGCAGGGCACGCTTCCCCAAGGACTCAGTGGTAAAGAGCCTGCCTGCCAGCACAAAAGATGCGGCTTTGGTCCCTCGGTCGGGAAGATCCCCTGGAGAAGGAAATGGCAACTGACTCCAGTGTTCTTGCCTGGAGAATCCCACGGACAGAGGAGCCTGGTGGGCTACAGCCTTGGGGTCACAAAAGGTCAGAACAACTGAGCGACTAAGCAGCAACTGCCCAGGGCGCCAAGAATGGGCTCCTCCTGTTAGAGGAGCGTTAGTGGACTCCCTCCTAACAAGGACAGTCCAGGCACCTTTCCATCCCTAGGACACCGCCATTTGTATGAACTCCTTCCCCACCGCCTGCATGACACTCACACTTGCTTATTTCTAAGATTTTTTATGTGTGCCATTTTAAAAGTCTTCATTGCATTTGCTCATGGCTTCTGCTTTAGGCTTTGGCATTTTTAGCCGCAAGGCATGTGGAAACTCAGTTCCCTGACCAGGGATGGAAGCTGCACCCCCTGCCTTGGAAGGCGAAGTTGTAACCACTGGACTGCCAGGGAAGCCCCCAGCCCCCACCACCTTGCTCATCAGCCCTGCTAGGAACCTGGGGGCGTGGAATAGGCTGAGGAACTTGTCCAAAGGGATACAAACCTCCAGTTCAATCATTTACAAGAACAACTATTCCTTCTTTGAGCAGAGCAAAAAGTATCCAATTCAGTTCAGTTCAGTCCAGTTCAGTTGCTCAGCCGTGTCCAACTCTTTGCGACCCCATGAATTGCAGCACGCCAGGCCTCCCTGTCCATCATCAACTCCCGGAGTTCACTCAGACTCACGTCCATTGAGTCTGTGATGCCATCCAGCCATCTCATCCTCTATCATCCCCTTCTCCTCCTGCCCCCAATCCCTCCCAGCATCAGAGTCTTTTCCAATGAATCAACTCTTCGCATGAGGTGGCCAAAGTACTGGAGTTTCAGCTTTAGCCTCATTCCTTCCAAAGAAATCCCAGGGCTGATCTCCTTCAGAATGGACTGGTTGGATCTCCTTGCAGTCCAAGGGACTCTCAAGAAGTATCCAATTAAGAGACGTTTATTAGAACATTTTGCCGGGTTTCTTGAGACCACCCAGTCTCCTTTTTGCCTGTGAATCAGTGCATGTTTAAACAGTAATTAGTACAAGTGGCTTCACAGTTTACCTTTGGGTAGCCTTCTCTATGTAACAAAAGCCCGACTGAACAAACTGACGGCGGTTACACAAATCATTCTTCTTCTCATAAGGAAATGTCTAAAATTCTTCTTCTAACCCCAGACAAAGAAATCTTAACTTTGATACGATTTAAATAGCAGCTTTTGTGAACTGATTCATGCTTTTCTAGTGAAGAAAAGTAAACTTCTCCTCTATGACTTTAGTGCATCTTCCTTAGAGAAAGGCATTTGTTTCTTGTTTTCTTCTGTGTCTTTCTGTACAAAAGCCAATGCGTTATTTTTTAACCATCAAGAGCTGACTTTCTGAATGTAAGTCACATTGAATGGCAGTACTTAGACTAAAAAATTTTTTTGTTTCCCTTAACTTATAGAAAAAAAGAAAGAGAAACCATTGCATGGGCCAGAAGCCATGATCAAATTTCAGATGACTTTTTGCACTCCGCAATAAGCAGATGCCAAATTTAAGCCACAGAATCTTCTGGAAATGCTTGGCGATATTCGATTTTAAGGTATCATAGTTCTGTGTTGCTACATACAGACACCCAAGTGTATACTTATCACAGGAATAGCTAAGGACGGGGATGCAGCAGCTTCTTCTTCCACGGTGCTGGCAATGTCTGCAGCACTGCTTGCCTGTTGCCGTTATTTAGTCCCTCAGTCCTGTCTGACTCTTGCAACCCCACGGACTACAGCCCTCCAGGCTCCTCTGTCCATCAGATTCCCCGGGCAAGAATACTGGAGTGGGTTACCATTTCCTTCTCCAGGGAATATTCCCGACCCAGAGATCGGACTCTCGACTCCTGCATTGACAGACAGATTCTTTGCCACTGAGCCGGGAGCAGATGCTACTTAAATTGTGTTTAGCGTCACATTAGACACCATTGATTGGTGGAATCCAAGAATCCAGAATTCATTAGAACACACTCATCCTTCATCATTACCAGTGTTTCCTGGACACAAAAGACTCCACAATGAGGAATTATGCAGCTTCCAACAAAAGCAGAACCATCCTTCCTGCCTTGAAGCAAGACTTGTACTTCTTCACAGTCACTGTGAAAAATCTGTTCCTACCAAGTGTCACCAAGCCACATAGAGCCAAATGGCTATTTTAAAGGAAAAGTAGAGAAGAAGGTTCAGGCCACACACTGTAACTTATCAAAAGCTCCCACATTGTTGTAAAATAGCTGTTCCTCTCCCAGACTGCTGCATATTACCGCTGAACGACTGCTGTCTCCTCTCTTTCTCCTACAAAGTAGTCTCGCTCCTCCATTTTTCAAAAAAGGAAAAAAAAAAGTCAGTTCTGGCCCTTAAGGTGCCTGTCCCACTAGAGGCAGCAAACATCCCACAGTGAGCTGGGCCATCCTTCTTAGAAGACGGTCAAGAGCAGCACTCGAGCTTGTGAGGTCGTCTCATTCCTTCCACTTATCAGTGAGTACCCTTGCTTAGGGAAGTTATAATAAATGCAGGTTATTAGAGTTATCCAGTAGGCACACAGGGGTGTGAGAGCTGGACCATACAGAAGGCTGAGCACTGAAGAATCGGTTGTTTTCAAACTTCGGTGCTGAAGAAGAGTCTTGAGAGTCCTTCAGACAGCAAGGAGATCCAACCAGTCCATCCTAAAGGAAATCAACCCTGACTAGTCATTGGAAGGACTGATGCTGAAGCTGAAACTCCAATGCTTTGGCTGCTTGGCACGAAGAGCTGACTCATTGGAAAAGACCCTGATGCCAGGAAAGATTGAGGGCAGGAGGAGGGGACGACAGAGGGTGAGATGATTAGATAGCATCACTGACTCAGTGGCTATGAGTTTGAGCAAATTCTGGGATTTAGTGGAAGACAGAGGAGCCTGGTGTGCTTCCATCCGTGGGGTCGCAAAGAGTCAGACGTGACTTACGGACTGAACGACAACAACGTTACGGTCACTATGGTGACCAGAACATCCGACAGCCACGAAGGGGAGCTGAGCAGAGCAGCCTGCATGGAGGATGGCAGCTTACAAGGGCTGCCAGAGGAGCAGTTACCCCTCCTGACTTCCAGGAGTAACTGTGTCCTCGGGGAGGTTTCCTCTATTAGTTTGTCTGTATTTTCCATATTGCTGGCAGCCTGTTGGGTGTTGATGTATAGACTGTGTTTTTCACACGCACACTCCTGGTACATTTTCCAGGCTGAATCAGCTGCGCATCCAGGAAGAAAGTGTTTCTCACGCTACCTTTGCCCACAGGAGCTTCAAAGCAACTGTGGCAGCTTGCACGCATGTGGGCTACCTCGAGCGACAAAGCTGGACCCCAGCACTGGGCAGCGGGCCTCAGCATCTCAGTTCCCGCGTCAGCTCAGCGGAGACAACGCCAACCGCAGCCGCCACTGTCGCTGCACACCAGACTCTGTGCCATGCGCTTCACAGGGACTGTCCCACGGAATCCTCCCAACAGTTCTATGAGACACAGGGTATCTGCAGGAATGCTATTATAACTTGAGAATTAAGTGAAGGACGAGACACTTAGAGAACTGGTATGGATCATCAGGTAGGGATGGGAGAAGGGCAGGGAAGATTTTAGTGACAGAAACAAAGGGCAGGTGGGATTTCCCTGGCAGGCCAGCAGCTTAGATTCCTCGCTTCCAGTGCAGGGACACAGGCTCGATCCCTGCTCGGGGATCTCATATCACACATGCTGTGGGGCACAGCCAAAAAGTGAAAAACAAAAGCAAGAGAACTAACCAAGGACAAGTACAAGCCAGCTTCCATTACTTATGGGACTAGGGCGCTGCCCGCAGCAAACGGGAGGATACAGACACAGACACAGATGGGCTCTGTCCGCAAGGATGACGCTATGGAGCCCGCGTGGCACTGTCACTGATACTCAGCCAGCCACGTGGGAGCAATCAAATATGGTGCAGAGGACAAAGCAGGCGTCACTAGGCTTCCTCTAGCATAAAACAGCAAACGGGCAAAGAGTGCAACCTGAAGAATCCGTGAAGAGAGAGGATGAGCGCTGTGTGTGCTGCTGAAAGAGGCTCACTAGAGAGGCTTGGGTCCTGGGAAGAGAAGAGACTGTGTCAGCCTGAGTCACAGAAAGCCAGCCACGAGTGACGTTTCAGAAAGGAAAGGTGTCTGGGTTGAGAAACATGACCTTGGCCATGCAGCCAGAAAGGTGAGCCTAGAGCAAGGGGGTTCTGAGCCGGAGGCCACACTTCAAAGCACAGCTCTGCTCCGAAGCTGCAGTGGGCAGGTTTCTAACTCGCGTGAGCTGCGGATTGCCGACTGTGGAGCGTCACAGTGGCTTGTTTCTTAGGGTTCTTCTGACAAGTACTGTTCATGGAATTCTCGTGAGGATGAGGTGCTTGGGTGGCATCACTGACTCAAGGGACATGAGTTTGAGCAAACTCTGGGAGATGGTGAAGGACAGGGAAGCCTGGCGTGCTGCAGCCCATGGGGCTGCAAAGAGTCAGACACGACTTAGCAGCTGACCAGCAGCAGCACTGACGAATACAGGAAGCTTTAGGCGCTGCCCAGGCTCAGTGTGCAGACACCTGCTCCATCCTCTGCCCTAAATCTGTGTGTCAGGGGCAGCACCATGCAGGCTCCAACCCTGGAACTTGCCAGACATTCGGGAAATGAAGGCGCCCTTGGGCCTCACTCTGCACCGTTACAGACCACTCCGTACGCCTTCTTGTTCCCGGAGCTCATGCCAGACGTTCGGAGAGCAACACACACCATAGACCTGACGTGTCATCACTGCAGGGGCTCAAGGAGAGAAAGTCATGAGAAAGCACACCCTTCACAGATTCCAGTGGCTTTCCAGGTGGTGCTGGTGGTAAAGAATCCACCTGCCAATGTAAGAGATGTAAGAGCTGTGGGTTCAATCCCTGGGTCAGGAAGATCCCCTGGAGGAGGAAAAGCAACCCGCTGCAGTATTCTTGCCTGGAGAATCCCATGGTCAGAGGAGCCTGGTGGGCTACAGAGCACTTGGTTGAGTGTCTGAGCAGCTCTTTCTCCCCTTTCCACCACCAGCATCGCCACAGACTCTGGACCACAGAGCTGTGAGGCGCACTAGCAGGGTGTTTGTTTGCCTTGACATCCGTGTTGCAATGCTCTTCCAGAGCTTGTAGGCTTCTGGTTTTCCTACCTGTCTCTTTTCTACTGTGCCAAATTAAGAATGCAGGTAAATTATGGTTACTCATTTGTCCAAGAATATATATATATCCTGGGAATTGCTTATTTTCCAGATGTGGAGTCAAATGAGAAAAAAAAAAAATGACTATCCCCTTCTAAATAATCAGCAATTATAATGATATTCTCTAACTGTAAAACTAAAGGACTGGGTATCAAGGGAGATGAATTTCACATTTAAAAATGCAATTCTGTTAGCAAATGCTCACTTACTAGCCTTCCATCTAATTAAAAGTACAAATTCCAAATATGAGAGCTAATATGACAACAAATTAAAGAAGCTCATTAAGGCAGCTTATGACCTTATTCCCTTTCTCCAAAAATGCATTTTCCTGCCAAAAAAGCATTATCTGTCATTTCCAAAAATAATGAATAAAGTTTGGAGTGGATCCAAGTATCTGAATCACTTTGATGGGAATCACATATAACTGCATGAAGCAGGGGTATGTGATCCATCACCCACAGAAGCGATGGCCCTCTAGTCCCTGAATGGGCACCATTTTTGTTCTTCTCTTCCTCATTCCCCTAACCCTACTTCTTGGGCCAAAGATTATAAATAAAAATTAGTGAGTAATGTGAATCGTCTCAGGAGTCTATTTATGTGAGTGAATGTGTGTGAGCACTTTTGTCTTTTGGTGATCAAGAAGGAGAAACGCAGATGGCACAGGAGAAAAGGGGGGCTGTTTTGGGAACGAATGTTTTTTTGAGCTTGAGGCACACAGTGTTCCATCAGACCGTGCAGAAAGGCGACACATGAAGGTCTGGGAGAAACACCAGCCACCTCTGCGTAGCTTTGCTTCTTGACAATTCACCAAAACTGAGCGAATGCAGAGGAGCGTGCTTGGTGACACCAGGAGGACAGTCAGCATGGGGAGGAGGGACGCGGGGAGGCCTGCTGGGCGGCAGGAGCCAGCGCTCAGCGACCGCCTCTGCCGCCCACTCTGGGGCAGGTGCCCAGGTGTCTGCTTCGCTGGGGGGTCCACTCCCTGGGGGGCCCACTCCCTGGGGGCCCACTCCCTGGGGGGCCCACTCCCTGGGGGTCCACTCCCTGGGGGGCCCACTCCCTGGGGGCCCACTCCCTGGGGGCCCACTCCCTGGGGGGCCCACTCCCTGGGGGGCCCACTCCCTGAGGGGTCCACTCCCTGGGGGGTCCACTCCCTGGGGGGCCCACTCCCTGGGGGCCCACTCCCTGGGGGCCCACTCCCTGGGGGGCCCACTCCCTGGGGGGCCCACTCCCTGAGGGGTCCACTCCCTGGGGGGTCCACTCCCTGGGGGGCCCACTCCCTGGGGGCCCACTCCCTGGGGGCCCACTCCCTGGGGGGCCCACTCCCTGGGGGGCCCACTCCCTGAGGGGTCCACTCCCTGGGGGGTCCACTCCCTGGGGGGCCCACTCCCTGGGGGCCCACTCCCTGGGGGCCCACTCCCTGGGGGGCCCACTCCCTGGGGGGCCCACTCCCTGAGGGGTCCACTCCCTGGGGGGTCCACTCCCTGGGGGGCCCACTCCCTGGGGGCCCACTCCCTGGGGGCCCACTCCCTGGGGGGCCCACTCCCTGGGGGGCCCACTCCCTGAGGGGTCCACTCCCTGGGGGGTCCACTCCCTGGGGGGCCCACTCCCTGGGGGCCCACTCCCTGGGGGGCCCACTCCCTGGGGGGCCCACTCCCTGGGGGCCACTCCCTGGGGGGGCCCACTCCCTGGGAGGTCCACTCCCTGGGGGGCCCACTCCCCGACTCTGAGCTCCTGTGTGCCTCAGGCAGAGCCCATATGAGCCCTCAGCTCCCGACTCGAGAGCCGCTCAGGCTGAGGACGCCTGTGCCTTTCACATCCCAGGCCACCAGCTCAACTGTGAGAGCCTGCCCCAAACCGGACTGACCACAGCCTCGGAAGCTCAACCAGGAGACCCCAAGAACGACCGGAGAAAAAGACATTCCTCCCAATGGCAACCTGAGCATCGTGTTGAGAGCGTGGCCATCATGAAGCTTGGCAGGGGAGCCATCCAGAGAAACCGGAGATAAGAAATGGGTCTTGTTAAATGGTACAGATGACCTTATTCACAGAACAGAAACAGACTCACAGAGAACTGACTTGTGGTTGCCGGGGCAGGGGGTGTGGGCAGGATAGGGGGAAGGGATAGCTAGGGAGTTTGGGATCAACATGGACACACTCCTGTATTTAGAATGAAAACCCCACAAGGACCTCGTGTGCAGCACAGGGACCTCTGCTCCATGTCCCGAGGCAGCCTGGGTGGGAGGGGAGTTTGGGGGAGAGTGGATACATGCTATATGTGTGGCTGAGCCCCTCTGCAGTCCACCAGAAACCATCACAAAATTACTAATCAGCTATCTGTGTGCTTAGTCACTCAGTCAGCTCCAACTCTTTTCAGCCCCATGGACTGTGGCCCACCAGGCTCCTCTGTTCATTGGATTCTCCAGACAAGAATACTGGACTGGGTTGCCATGCCCTCCTTCACGAATGGAACCCAGGTCTCCTGCATTGTGGGCGGATTCTTTACCATCTGAGCCACCAGGGAAATCCAATTAATCTGCTATACCTCAATATAAAATACAACGTTGTTTTAAAAAAATGTATCTCACTGACATCTTTGGAGCCTAAATACAACTGTTGCACGTATCTAGTCCTATCCCTGTACACACTCTCTTTTGGTTTAAGTTAATTGGAGTTGAGTTTTCTGTCTGCAGGAATAGGTAGCCAGAACAGCAACTAACACTTGAAGTCAATATTTTTGGTCTGGATGAGCACTTTCAACATGAACAGCTCACTCGTCTCTAAAATCTGCATCAGGAAGCGGGATCTTCATATGTTCCACAGAAGTGCAGTCAAAGCTGAGATTCCAAGTTCTTTTAAACTGCCATATTGTGCTTCATTAAAGCAGGAGGATAAGTAAATCACATTTCACAGACCATTTTAAGGAACAAAGAAACGAAAGTGATACTTAGGAACCTGAGTTATGAGACAGAGTCGCGAGACATTAAAAACCATTAAAACCATGCCATCAGCAACTGATCATTTGAGAAGCAAAAGCCTCTCACCATCTGTTTTACTTAATTTGTCCAACTTAGCACATATGAGACGAAGCAGTTTTGCCAACACAGTCTGTGTTTCTGATTTTCTAAACTTACACTACCTCTGACCTTTATGATTAAAATCTAATTAAAAATATGGTTATTTTTAAAAGGTAGAGATGGCGTAATTGTCTCATCTATTAAAGTTATGACTAATTGTTAACCTTCTTAACTTGCTGATTCACTGCCATGCCTTCCATTTCAACCATTTTCAAAGCAAAGTCCAAAAAGATTCACATTGCAAAACAAACTGTTTGAAAAAAAAAAAAAAAACACAATTCACTTTCACTGCATGACCAAAACAACTGGAAAGACGTTTACAAATTTACAAGTCTAATCTCCCAGAACTGTGAATTAACTGAGTATTGATTCACTTACTGAACTTTTCAGTTTAATCAACTAACCAAAATAATTTATTCAACAACTACTCTATGTCTGTCCTTACCTTGGGTGGGTGTTATGAAGGAACAGCAAAAAGTTATATGGCATTGTTCACGCTCAAGATCTTGAAATCTGGTTGGGAAAATAAAACTTGTGAATATGAACAGCTTCTATGATGAGATCTGCTTTCTTTCAGGAATATAACTTGCCCATAAATAGAAGGGGAAATCATATATGCAAATAACAGTCTTCTAATCCACCGAATGCCAGTATTCTACCAGTTATTTCTCCCCACAAGGCTTGTAAGCGTCCTTAATGGGTGTGAAATAACCCCTGTGAGAAACAGCCTTCACAGAAATTGCAGTGTTTCAGGCTTTCTTCTCGAGGCCTGATGCGGGGCTCATGTGGACCCGCCATGTTCTCTGTCCATGGTCCTCAGTGTGAACGTCTGTTCTGAACAGCCATGAGGCCCTCCTGTCTATCTGGCTTCATCTTTTCATGAGGATGACTCAGTATCTCTTTGATGTGTTTCCCAAGGAGCCTCCGAAGTTAATCACTCATGCACCACATAACTGTATTTGAGATTAGATCACTACAAATAAGCTGTGCAAATCTGGCAAAGCACTTCACAGCCGTTCACACAGAAAGCATTGACAGATGCAACCTCACTGCTTAATTTTACTTATTAGGACACAGCAAGCAGTTAGGAAGGGCTAAGCATATCTGAGTCACAGTGACTTCAAAAAGAGTAGGAAAGTCTGTGTATCACCTCCTCTAGTAATGCTTCGTTTTTCAAGTGTGACTACTTCCAGAAAAAAAAAATCATAAGCAGAAGGTCACAAAAGAACAGATAAAATGCTATTGCTTTGGTGCTCTTCAAAAAGCCATCTGCCCTGTGTCCACCCCCTTAGCTCAGGGATACCATTGCAGCTCCTGGAATAAAGAGAGCTGTGCTGAACCCCATCATCCCACACACACACACACACACACACACACACACACACACACACACACACACTTTCTACCACTGAGCTCATCTGTTTTCTTTCCAAATACCTCGCCTTAGATTCTCACCATCACCTCAGATTCTTGTAGAAGATAAAAGATGGACACCTCAGGAATGTTGAACACTTCACTCAACTTTTAAAAATGTTAAGGCATCTCTTGCAGAATATTTCAGGGTTAAATGCTCCAATGCCAAGGCAGTGGAAAGAGACATCAAGGAAGGGAGAAAGAGAAAGGAAGGAAAGAGAAAGACAGCAAAAGAGACACAGATGTAAAGAATAGTCTTTTGGACTCTGGGAAACAGCAAGGGTGGGATGATCTGAGAGAATAGCTCTGAAACTTGTATATTATCATATGTGAAATGGACTGCCAGTCCAGGTTCAATGCATGAGACAGGGTGCTCAGGGCTGGTGCATTGGGATGACCTGAGGGATGGCATGGGGGGGAGGGGACATCAGGATGGGGAATACATGTACACTCGTGGCTGATTCATGTCAGTGTGTGGCAGAAACCACCACAATATTGTAAAGTAATTAGCCTCCAATTAAAATAAATAAATTTATATTGGAAAAAAGAAGGAAGGACGGATGGAAGGAAAATGCTCACCAAACCTTCAGCATCTTAAGCAGCATCTTAAACCTACAGAGAATCAGAGAATTTACATTTTTCTCATGCATCTAATTAAAAGTGTTCAATGTGAATTTTGCCTTTGTGAAAGAAACACTCTGTCCTAGGCAAGTATTTTATCTGAAGCACAGGATTTGATTCTTTGACCTGACTGGAGCTGTTCGCACTGGCTTCTCTCACCTTCGTCCCCACGCTCTCACTAAAACCAGCTCTGACTGTCCGATCCTTCGCAGCACCCACGGACCCATCTCTGGTCCCACTCCTTCCTGAAAGTAGCTGCCTCTGCTCTCTTTGGGGTGAGTCGGGAGATAAGAAGAGGGTTTGCGGGTGCCAGGCATCCCCTATGGCTCCCTTAAGAGCTGTTTCAGGATGTCCTGGGCACCTCATGCCAGCCGGGCTAGGAGATCTGAGACATGTTCCCCTTCAAATCTAAACTAACAGAGAGCCTTTTCTGAAGAATGAGTAAACATTCCAGAGAGGTTCTTGTTTTTCCCCTAGCAGGTCTGCCCATCCCTACAAGTTGCATTCTTGAAAGAATAGTCCCCCAGTGAGTCACGGCAAAAAAGAAACAGAGAGTTTCTCAACGTGACACAGGAAGAATTTTTTTATTTGAATTTGCATGTTGTTTATATTTTCAAACAGGAACTGGAAGGCTTTGCCTTCCCTGAGCCTCCCCGGTCATGAGTTCTTTCTGAGATGTTTGCGTGCTGCCCTCGGCAGTGAGTGAGCGCTGTGGGGGGCAGTGACTCAATTTCCCTTGCTTTCATCTCGCTCGCCCTTTCATCCATCTTCCCCAGTGTGCCAGGAGCAGGGGCCTTGCCAGGACTGATTCCAGGCTTCGGTTCTAACCACATCTCTGCACCAGTCCCTCCCCGTCTTGGAGAGTCCAAGTCTCCACCCTCCAAAGCTCTTCTGAACCCTGCCTCGCCCACCCCTCCCCCCCATGCATGTGCCCGCCTCGGCTAACCTGCTCTGTGCCCTTTCTCTGTCCTTTCCTAGAAAAATATTTTTCTAAAATGCCTCACTCCCCTGCCCTTCAGTCTTTGGTCTCCCGGTCTATAAATAACCGCTCTGAATTTCACCTAGAACCCTTCTCAGAGGAAGGCGTATGCCTTCAATTATAACATTTTTACACAAGATTCGTCATTATTTGCCTGGTGCAAAACACGCTGCCTGGGATGGACTGTCTTCCCATCACTCTTGATTTGACAGATGAATAAATCGTGTTGGCCCTCGTGGCCGGTGGTGTCGACAGCCCCCTTTCCGAGGCTCCGGAGAACGCCGGCTGGCTGTTGGCTTTGGTCCTGCTGCCATGACCGACGCGGGACGAGCACGTCTGCCGTCTTCTGTGGCCGTGGGGTAGTCCAGAAATGACAGGAAAGGGCTTCTGAAGCAGAACAAGTGTCTGTGGGTTAGTGGAGGAGGCAAGGAAGATAGTGAACAGACAAACTGGAGGACAGGGGAGAGCCACACTCTGTGGGAAAAGGAGAAAATCCGAAGCCACCATGTTGCTCAGTCCCATTTCGGGGAGGCCACCTGTGCCCAAGTTGCCAGGCGAGTCGGAGGCTGTTGCGGCCCGGAGGAGGCCCTGGGGGCAGCAGGTGTACTCTTAGACCCGCTGCTGCTGGGAAAGGGGAGCTTCAGGGAGAGGACACCAGGCTCGTGGAAATTCCAGGTCATCTGCAACGGAAAACGCAATCAGGAAGCCTCCTAGGTTCTGCTGGAGTGGGTGGACTTGGACCCAACATTCACGTAAATACTTCTTGGGTCAAGATTGCTCAAGGAAATCAAGCGAGACCAGCTCTCTCCATAAGAAAATAAGTCCAGCTTTGGAACCAAGGAACCCAGAGAAAGGGAAAAAATGAGAGAGGGAGGTTGATACCAACCTTGATAAGTGGATCATTTCATTCCTCGGGCTTCGATTTTTAATCCATAAAATGAAGAAAGCAGGGCTGCCCTTTGGCCCAGTTGGGTTATTTTGAGTCTTATGTGAGAAGGAAGTGAAGAGCCAATGAAAACGAAAAGATAAAGGATGATGATCACCGTGATTTTTCTGGGAGGGAAAGCTTCCATTAGCTCAGTCTAGAAGTGAACACACTACCACATGTTATCCTTAAAACCAGAAAGGGATTTGTGGCTGACTGGCATTGTGGTATGGCCGAAGCCAACACAATATTGTCAGCAATTCTCCTCTAAAGCCATGTTGTCCAGTGTAATGGCCACTAGCTATAAGTAGGGGCTTCCCCGGTGGCTCAGTGGTAAAGAATCTGACTGCAAAGCAGGAGATACGGGCTCAGTCCCCGGGTCAGGAAGATCCCCTGGAGGAGGAAATGGAAATCCACTCCAGTATTCTGCCTGAAAAATCCCATGGACAGAGGAGCCTGGCAGGCTATAGACAGTGAGGTCACAAAGAGTCAGACAGGACTGAGCGACTAAACCACCACCCCAGCTACAAGTGGCTATCAAACACTTGAGTCAGGCTGGCATGGCACCAGAAAATACGCGCCAGATTTTGAATACTCACCACCAAGAAAAAATATACATAATGTATCCCATTAATAATTTTAATCTTAATTGCATCTTGAAAGGATAATGTGTTGGATGTATGTATTAGATCAAATAAAATATGGCATCAAAATCAAAGTGAATAAATTTTAAAAGCTGAAAAGGAAGCAGACGGTATACATAAAACAGAATGAAAGCAAACAAGACAGCAAAAACACAATTACAGCACTACCCAACCCTTTACTATAAGCCAGGCTTCGTGTTAGATGATTTTGCCCAACTGTGGCTAATGAGAGTTGTGAGCACATTTAAGACAAGCTACGCTATGCTATGATGTTGAATTAAAAAAAAAAAAAAGGCAGTGAAAAGGATGATCAGATTGGTGGAACTGGTTTGCACGGCTACCGCTGGTGACAAGTTCACAAGCTGACACTTTCGCGATATTCAAGGTGCGGCCGCAGTGGCTGTTAAAAAGAACCTCTCCCCCTGTGCGGGCAGAGCGGAGAGCCGCCCTCGGCTCCGTGCCCTCAGGAGCGGCACAGCAGGAGATCACTCTGCCCACTAATCCGGTGCTTTCCCAGCTTCATTGCTTTAGCGGGACACTTTCCCCCACTCAGTGCTCCTTGGAAATCCACTCTGAGGCAGTGGAGCTGTTCTTATGAAATAGGGAGGGAGGGCTCCCACCAGCTTAGCTTCCACCCCACACACTCTTCACCCCCAGAAACAGTCTCCCCACAAGACACCTTCAAGGCCCCTTGGGCGTCCCTAGAACACAGTTCGGTGGCTTCTACGTCACCTTGCCTCCTTGTCCACTCTTCAGTGACCACTGAGAACACAGGGGCTGCCCAGCTCAGAGAGCAAAATTCTTCCCAGCCAGCGCTGAGCCATCTGCTTAAACAGGCGTGCGTGTCTGCACCAGCTCTGCCCCCACTGCCAGCGGTCATTCTCATGGCACTGCCTGTGGGTCGCTGAACAGGCACATGCTCCTGCCTCCTGTGCACCAAGTGCACGATGAGGCCGACTATCGAGCCGAGCTGTGTGTGCTCCGGGGTGCAGTTGCGTCCAACTCTTGTGCCCCCCTGGACTGCAGCCCGCCAGGCTCCTCTGTCCATGGGACTCTCCAGGCAAGCACACTGGAGCGGGCAGCCATGTCCTCCAGGGGATCTTCCCAACCCAGGGAGTGAACTCACGTCTCCTGCTTTGCAGGCAGATTCTTTACTGACTGAGCCAGCAGGGAAGCCCTGCTCGGAGGCATTTCGCAGCAAACGGGTGAGAGAAATGAACCGTCCTGTGGTATCATGAAAGAGGTGGGCTGCCGTTGCACCTGCTGCGTAGTTAAAAAAAAAAAAAGGCAGTGAAAAGGATGATCAGATTGGTGGAACTGGTTTGCACGGCTACCGCTGGTGACAAGTTCACAAGCTGACACTTTCGCGATATTCAAGGTGCGGCCGCAGTGGCTGTTAAAAAGAACCTCTCCCCCTGTGCGGGCAGAGCGGAGAGCCGCCCTCGGCTCCGTGCCCTCAGGAGCGGCACAGCAGGAGATCACTCTGCCCACTAATCCGGTGCTTTCCCAGCTTCATTGCTTTAGCGGGACACTTTCCCCCACTCAGTGCTCCTTGGAAATCCACTCTGAGGCAGTGGAGCTGTTCTTATGAAATAGGGAGGGAGGGCTCCCACCAGCTTAGCTTCCACCCCACACACTCTTCACCCCCAGAAACAGTCTCCCCACAAGACACCTTCAAGGCCCCTTGGGCGTCCCTAGAACACAGTTCGGTGGCTTCTACGTCACCTTGCCTCCTTGTCCACTCTTCAGTGACCACTGAGAACACAGGGGCTGCCCAGCTCAGAGAGCAAAATTCTTCCCAGCCAGCGCTGAGCCATCTGCTTAAACAGGCGTGCGTGTCTGCACCAGCTCTGCCCCCACTGCCAGCGGTCATTCTCATGGCACTGCCTGTGGGTCGCTGAACAGGCACATGCTCCTGCCTCCTGTGCACCAAGTGCACGATGAGGCCGACTATCGAGCCGAGCTGTGTGTGCTCCGGGGTGCAGTTGCGTCCAACTCTTGTGCCCCCCTGGACTGCAGCCCGCCAGGCTCCTCTGTCCATGGGACTCTCCAGGCAAGCACACTGGAGCGGGCAGCCATGTCCTCCAGGGGATCTTCCCAACCCAGGGAGTGAACTCACGTCTCCTGCTTTGCAGGCAGATTCTTTACTGACTGAGCCAGCAGGGAAGCCCTGCTCGGAGGCATTTCGCAGCAAACGGGTGAGAGAAATGAACCGTCCTGTGGTATCATGAAAGAGGTGGGCTGCCGTTGCACCTGCTGCGTAGTCTCGGAAAGCTCGCCAGGACTTGGAGCCTCAATTTCTCATTCATGAAAATGAAGAATGAAGGGGTTGGGTCAGCTTCTGACTAAGGATTTCTCATTTCTAGACCTCTCTGTATGTGTGAAGCATCTCCCCAGCCTTCTTCATCTCTACAATATATGCCCAGCCGAGGCATACTAATGCCTCAAAGGGTTCTGGTTATTTCTTTAGTCCCCTTTTGGTCTACAGGTTCTGCCTTGGTGTCCCGGCAAACACTTAACAGTAGAATGATTTTATCATGGTCATTACAAGAGTTGACTGAGAAAGGACAATGTTCCGGGTTTCTGTGGGCATCATGGGAGAAGCCCAGTAGCATTCCAAGATCTGACGTCCTTTCCCTGGATTATTCATGTGTACTTTCCAAGTCTCCACTCAGCCATCACCCCTTCTAGGGAATCTTCTCCCTTGAGTGGGACTTTGGGATTAGTAGATGTCAACTATTATACATAGGATGATAAACGAGCCCCTATCATATATCACAGGGAACTATAGTCACTGTCCTGTAATAAACTATAATGGAGAAGGACATTAAAAAAAAACAGAAGGTCTATATGAAGATAAGCAAGTCACTCTGCTGCATGGCAGATTGGTACAACATTGTAAACCGACTGACATCAGTTAAAAAAAAAAATTAAAGAAAGTCTTCCCCCATTATAACTCCCGAGGGAATAAATGTCCTGAACCACCACTGAGCACCAGAATTCCCAAGGGAGCATCGTCATCACCGTCATTTTTATTGTAAGGACGCCTGACATGAGGTCTCCCTTCAACAGACCAGCAAGCACACGGCACCATGGTGTTGCCCACTGGCGGGGGTGCACAGCCGATCGCTGGAGCCTACTCGTCTTGTAGAAGGGGACTCTGCACTTGTTGAGTGGCTGCTCCCCGCTTCCCCTCCCTCAACCCCTCTAGCAGCGTCGTTTTACTCTGTTTCTCTGGGTTTCATTACTTGAGATGCTTCACAGACGTGCAACTGCCCAGCGGGTGTTCACCCCTCTGTGGCTGCATCACTTGGCATAATGTCCTCGTTCATCCTTGTTGTCACACGTAGTGGGATTTTCTTCTTTTTTTACAGGCTGAGTAATCTCCCACTGAATGCATATCCCGCAGGGAGTGATGAGTGTTGAGTATCTCTCATCTTTGCTTTTAATGTAAACTAACTTACTTTTGTATGGCCGGCCACGCTCTCTCCCCCTCATAATCTACTAGAGGTCTTAACTGAAGTCTAGATCTCTCATGCCAAACAATAACATAAAATCAGAATATTAGAGAAACTACCTCATTGTAGAAAGAAATTAGTCCACCAACTTAGACAGAAGACACGCAGCTTGCAGCTCCTTTCACTTGGTTTTCAAGCCCCACGCAGCCCCATGATTCGAATGAAAATTAATTCAAGCCCCAAACAACCACTGTAAAAACACTGGCCATACCTGCATCGGTTCTATTATATTACGGTTAAGACAGTAAAGAAGGGTATTTGGGGGCATTCCTACATTCCTGGCTATTTCTTAAGGATTTACACAGCTGCTCAATGAAGAAAACACAAATATTTGAGAAAGAAAATGTTATGAATTAAGTAAAAAAGAAGAAGAAAAAATCTGGAGGTGGTGATAGAAGCGTTTTTGATATCCTGTTCACTGTTTCAAGTTTTTATTTTGGGCTCAGCTGTAGTACCTACTCTGAGCAAAGTACCTGTGCAACATGTGAAATTACCGGCTGAAATCCAGGCTCATATGGAAGAACAAGACATTCAAAATGACATCCTGATTTTTAGCAAAGCAAAATGCATTGCAGAACACAATTCCAAGAAAGCACCAGCCTTTACCTCATGATTGAAACTGACAACGACATCTCACCAGGAAAAAATTACGTTTTCTGTGTGTTGCTACTACTACCTACCTAGGCAGCAGGTTATGAAGCAGAGGATTGCAGCCGAACTTGAACAAGGGCAAACACTTCCTTTATCTCCTCCCAGCCCAGGTCTCCAACAGATGGGTTTCCACCAGCCGAGCAAACACTCGTGAGCAGCTCAAATGCGGAAGCGCATAGTGGATAAAGAACCAGTGAGCTGGTTTAGTGATAAAGAATCCTCCCGCCAGTGAAAGAGACGGGGGTGCGATCCCTGGTCTGGGAGGATCCCACGCCTCTGAGCCTGAGCTCTGCAGCCCGGAAGCTGCAACTACTGAGCCCACGCGCTGCGACCACCGAGGCCCGTGCGCCCTGGAGCCCGTGTCTCCATCAGGAGAAGCCACTGAGTGAGAAGCTCCTGCCCGACACAAGAGCAGCCCCACGCGCTGCAACGACAGAAAGCTCTCTTGCAGCAGGGACGACCCCGCACAGCCAAAGACAAATAAATAAAGTTATAGAAGTAAAGCATTTCAATGCTTAAAAAGCGGACATAAAAAGCAGCTTATTTTTTCTAGCTTTTGTCACATAAACATATGTAGAAGTAAACCCAAAACAAAACAAAAGAACCAGTGAGCTGGGAATAAATAATAAATAGGCAAAAGGCTTCAAATAGTGACAAGCTTCTGCGGGTGGGGCTCGCTGCCCATATTAGCAAACGGGCGCTACACGAGCTGAACGGCCAGAATGCCTTTTCCCTGGAACTCAGGATGGAGCGCCGCGCTGGTTCCAGCGAACTCCTTACGGTGCCCGTGACGCGGGTGTCTCTGTCATGCTCTGGCCTCCCTGCTTCTCAGGAAAGACGCCTGACGCTCGGCTATCGCCTTCCTCGGGTAGGCACTTTCCCAGGAGTGGGATGGAGGCCGATGGGCTGTGGATGGAGGGACAACCCAGGGTTTACTTCTCTTAAAGCAAAATGGAAACTGATGATAGCACGAACTCTGATGAACACAGAACAAAACTGGGTTCAGAGGGCAAAGCAGCAACTGACGGCAGCAGCAGGACTCTGGTTAGGAATCACACAAGCCGCTGTGCTTTATGCGCCCAGAAAGGTCAGGAGTCAAGTCCTTTCCTGACTCTGAGCAGAATCGGTGCTCGTCGTAGGATGTACGTCCTTTAGCAACAACTTCTTGCTGCCCCTCCCTCCTCACAGGGGCCCCCCCTTCCCCTTGTTTGTGTAGTAAGCTTCTTGGGCCAGGTCCTGTGAGGGGAGCTGCTTCCAAATTTAAATTTGTTATGCTCTCACTCCAGCTGTGTAAAAATAATGGAAGCTCGTCTACAGGATCCAAGAGAAAACAAGGATCAGACTAATGGGGAGACAGGTGAACAACAGACAAAATGGGTTTTGCTAATGCAGTTCCACAGGGATAAGAGAACGGCCTTCAGTGCTTTTAGAAATCCAGTACTGTGTGATTTCAATCCTTTTAGACCGTGAATTTCTTGCAGCTTGTCTCATGCCCCTGGGCATGTCCCAGTGTCTCCTAGTTTATAGTCTGTGGGAACTTGAATAAGATTTTCTATCCTACTGTTGCGTGAAAATTGTATAAATCTTGAAAAAAGTGAAAGTGTTAGTCACTCAGTTGTGTCTGACTTTGCAACCTCATGGACTGTGGCGCACGAGGCTCCTCCGTCCACGGGATTCTCCGGGCAAGAATATTGGAGTGGCATTCCCCAGCACACCTGTGGAGAAGCCGTTCCCTTCTCCAGGGGATCTTTCTGGCCCAGGGACAGAATCTGAGACTCTGGCATTGCAGTCACATTGAGCTGGTTCATGGTGTTTTCAGGTCTATTCTACCCTTCTACTTCCCTGTATATTCATTCTATTCATGTTTGAGTTTGATATTGAAACTCCAGCTAAAAAATCTTAAAAGTAAATCTAAAATCCCAAATACTTTAAAATACTTGTAATATATAACAGATCTATATGTAATTTGGCTCTGTGTTTTCCATGTCTCCTGTAAATGTGTTATCATACTCTCATAATTTAAAAACACAAAAAAGAATTATTTTAGAAAATGGGTTTTGGAGTCAGTCAGGCTTGGGTGCAAGCTACTAAACCATCAAGTGCTAATTGGGTGGCCTTGGCTCTCTTGCTGACCCCCATTCCTCAGATACCAGTGCACATTGCAGACTATTATGAGAGCAAGCCAATAATAACTAGGGGCGGGCAAGGGCAGTTTCCCTCGTGCTGGACCCCTAAGAGAATAAATAGAAACTGCCCAACAACCTCCCAGGGGCCATTTTTGTACAGTCCATGGGTGTGATGCAGCCACCCCAGAACCAGAGTGAAGGAGTCTCTGAGCTAGATTGCATCCAGGACTGTGTCACTCTGTAAAGAATGAGATAGTTGAAAGTGGTTGAAAGCAACAGTCTGGAACTAAAAATGGAAAGATTGGGTAAGATATTAAAAACAAACCAATCACAACAACCTCCCAAGTCGTAACAAGAGTTGGGCAACAGGAGAGTGGCCTGAGTCACCACGAGGAGAGGAAGCTAGGAGAGGTTAGAGACTGGATGGAAGCGGCTGGAGAGACTGCAGATGAAGAGGGCCTGAGGTTGAGGACGTGAAATGGTTTTTCCAATCCCAATCTGGGTTTATTTTTATCTCCCTCGTGAAATGTAAAATAATTCACATGACAATCTGATTGAGACCTTATGGGTACCGTCTCCATTGTGCAAGACAGGAATATTTTGGGCAGAAGACCTCTGCCAAATGGTAACAGAAGATGGCCCATGTGAGCTAACGTCGAGTGGTGCACAGCGAGGCAGCTTAGTGAATTTGGGGAGAGGAGGCCCTTGTGTGGATAATGAGAGCCGAGGTTCTCTTGTCCTTGTTAGAATAGCCTATTGTTTGTGTCATCGTGGACTTAATGAGGCAGGACTTCTGATCCATGCCCTCCAGTCTGTCACTGAGGGGGCCGTTCAAGGAGCGTCTGCCTGTGTCTGAACGAAACCCGAGGCAGCTCTCAGGATGCTCCCAGAGCTTAACTCTTTCCACTGCAGCGCCTGAAATTGATGGGAAACTGCAAAGTTCAGACATCTGGCTCACGAGTCACTAGCTGTGTGTCCTTCAGCATTACGGTGTGGCATCCACAGCAACCTAGAGGAGACCTTAAAACATCGAAAAACTCCGACGGCTAGTGGAGCCCCAGCTTCAGACAGTCTGTTCCTAATTTCGCTTTGCCCTTGGAGGACTATTAAGAGTTTTATAAAAAAGATTGCCATTTCCACGCTGGCCAGCTCAGGCTGTTCAAGTCTCAAATGTATGGTAGAAAGTGAGAATAATTAGAGTTATGAAAACTCGGTCCCTCCATCAACTCCCAGGTACAGGCTGTACCATCATCGGGCAATGTCATCATCTCCTTTTTGCATCTGTGTTTGTTTAATGTTGGAGTGTCTTTGGATGTTCTTGCACAAATGGCTATCTATAAATCCCCAAGCATTAGCTGGCCTGGGACTTTCATGCGGGGATCCAAAGAACTAATCAAAAGAATATTTTGGTAATAATTCTATGTTTATAGACAGGATCTTTTCTTCCCTTCTAAGGAGCACAAGGTCCTTTTCATTAAAATATTACAGCATGTCTATGAGGTAGGTAGTAGGTTGGAATCAGTAGCTCTGTAATTTATAGACAAGTCACTCAACCTTGGGCCACAAGTCAGAGCCCTGAGAGGCTAGAAAGAGAAACACCCAACCAGCTCAGTGCACACACTCTACACTATTGTGTAGAAGCGTGCAAACCAAATAAAGTGTGAACTCAGATCCACTGTGGAGAAGAGAAGACTCGACCAACCTGTAAAATGTATTTCTATAAATATGCTTCCCAAATACAGAGGTTTTCAATGATATTCTAATAAAAACATCAGGGAGCCTGTATCTACCTCTCAAAACCAGAGAGATACTTCCGTGTGTGGTAGGGTGACAGACTTGAGAAATAAATTACAAAAACATACAAACACAGCCTATTAAAAAGCAGAGACATTACTTTGTCAACAAAAGTCAAGGCTATGGTTTTTCCAGTAGTCAGGTATGGATGTGAGAGTTGGACTACAAAGAAAGCTGAGTGAGTGAGTGAAGTCTCTCAGTTGTGTCCGACTCTTTGCAACCCTACGGACTGTAGCCTACAAGGCTCCTCTGTCCATGGAATTTTCCAGGCAAGAGTACTGGAGTGGTGTGCCATTTCCTTCTCCAGGGGATCTTCCTGACCCAGGGATCGAACCCGGTCTCCCGCATTGCAGGCAGACCCTTTACCATCTGAGTCACCAGGGAAAGAAAGTTGAGTGCCGAAGAATTGATGCTTTTGAACTGTGGTGCTGGAGAAGACTCTTGAGAGTCCCTTGGACAGCAAGGAGATCCAACCAGTCCATTCTAAAGGGAATCAGTCCTGGGTGTTCATTGGAAGGAATGATGGTGAAGCTGAAACTCCAGTCCTTGGACCAAATGATGCAAACAACTGACTCACTGGAAAAGCCCCTGATGCTGGGAAAGATGGAAGGCAGGAGGAGAAGGGGATGACAGAGGATGAGACAGCTGGATGGCATCACCGATTCAATGGGCATGAGTTTGGGTAAACTCCGGGAGTTGGTGATGGACAGGGAGGCCTGGCATGCGGTGGTTCATGGGGTCGCAAAGAGACAGACATGACTGAGCGACTGAACTGAACCGAACAAATACCAGCAAAATTCTCAAATTGGCCTTTTTGAGGAAGATTGTTAGTAAGACACACTTTACAAAATACACCTGGTAATACTCACCATATGTATATAAATGTGTGTGTGTGTTCTGAAATATGAAAAAAAAAATGACTTAAGATATAATAGGAAAGACTTTGCTTGACACAAGGAAAACTGTTTGGCTCCCCGAATGAAAAGACAAAAAATGTCTAGAATAAGTTACCAGGAAAGGCTGTGAGCTGACCTGGTCCCAAGTGTCTGCTGGGCTCAGAACAGCAGCACAGATGGAGCTTGGTTTCAACACCCTCCGCCCCCTGCTTTGGAAAAATAAGCATTCATGGTGACAGAATATGAAACAAATAAACCGGGCTTCCCTGGGGGCCCAGCAGTAAAGAAACGCCTGTGATGCAAGGGACATGGGTTCGATTCCTGGTCTGGAAGATCCCCCGAGCGGCTGAGCAGCTCAGCCCGCGTGCCGCAGCTACGGGGCCTGTGCTCTCGGGCCGAGGAGCCGCAGCTCCTGGGCCACCCGCTGCAACTGCTGAAGCCCGAGCACCCCAGGGCCCCTGTTCCTCAGGGAGGGGCCAGTGCAGCGAGCCCGCCTCACTCGCCACAGCTGGAGAAAGGCCCGTGGGGCCGCAAAGACCCAGCACAGCCAAAAAGAAATGCAGGAAAGTATTCTCTAAGAAAGAAAGAAAGTCACGGCCATCGTGACTCGCAGAGCTGATCCAACATCTGACAGCACTGAGCTCAGTTCTCATTATATCTGAGCATTCTCTTGATAATCTGGCAATATTCAGGTAAGCGCCAAATTTAAAAGACATATATAATGTTTATTATATAATTATCCTATAGAATGCATCTTTCTTGCTTTCATTCCAGGAGATTCACTAATTATATGACTTTCACCATAATTTATGATGTACAGAGAGTAGTGATTGAAACACAAAATGTATTCTACATATATGAATTTGGGTGTATTTTCATTAAAAAAAATGTAACATAGAAAAAAGAATTGACTTCAAATAAGTTATTTCTCTCTACGGACTCAAGACTATCTATTAAACTATTAACAGAAAATTAAATATTAAAAATATTACTGTAAAAATCAAATAATTCCTCATTCTAGTATTTGGAGTTTGTCCCATTGGCATCATGAAGACTTCGAATTACATGTCATGTGTGTTATTTACGTAAGTGTGACTGTAAGAGTGATATAGACTGTTTAAAATTGTGAAACATTCCCCAGCTTGTGACTCTTGCCCTAATTTGAAGTCAGATCATGAAGTGAAAAAAGAAGTGAAAGTGTTAGTCACTCAGTCATGTCTGACTCTGTGACCCCACAGACTGCAGCCCTCCAGGCTCCTCTGTCCATGGAATTTTCCAGGCAAGAATACTGGACTGGGTTGCCATTTCCTCCTCCAAGGACTCTTCCTGACTCAGGGTTCGAACCCATGTCTCCTTGTTGGACAGGCAGACTCTTTACTACTGAGCCACCTGGAAAGCCTGCATACAGGCATACCGCACTTTATATACCGTGGATGAGTAATCCTGCTTTCTTTTCTCCCACATCTCCTAGGCTATCAGACGCTCAATAGTTGACTCTAATTGTTGATATGAAGTCGAAGGATTCATGCATAATCACTGCTACTTCCAATAAAAGGCTGCAAGTATAAGGAGACCCGTTTACAATCCTCTGGGGTGCCTATTGGCTTGTTTACAAGAAGACTGACACTGAAGAGAAGATAAGGAACTTTCACAGGGCAAATGAGACTGACCTTTCAATCTCTGAGCAAAATGGTCAGCCACGTTATGACCCAAATCATCATTTTCTGTAATGATGACCTCAGAATTCTGCTGATAAAGAGAGAAAAACACTTTGCTCTGAAGTCCTTTCCCTCTTAAAAAAAAAAAATCAGGTTACAAATCCTGCTGAAGATGTGGATCCAAAATTAAAGAGAAGAAAACCTGATACGCTTGGAGTATTTTTTAAAGACATTTCTGCTTACTTTCACCTACCGACAGCTCCTTCAAAAGCAAACTCACTTGGAAAAGGATGAGAACGCAGAGCGCTGCCTAGAATTCAGCGTTCTCTCAACAGGGGTTTGACTTCCAGAAAGTTTATTCTGCACAACTCCTGGATGCTGCTCGCTCCACACACGTACCACCTTTGAGTCAGCTGTTAGATAAGCCCGGAACGTATGGGTGGTTTCATCACCTGCCATGGCTCAGATCGAAACGCAGATGATTTTTCTGCAGACTCAGAAGAGAGAATAATGGGAAAAGTCTTCTTTTTGACTCCTGGTTCCCCATCAATCACTTCATGAATAAAAGAGCAAGGCAGCCATCAGCAACCATGATTCCCAGCGGGCTAAAATGACAAGTCATCAGACGCACCAGGACTCAAAAGAAATAAGCGAGGGACACGCGGCTCTCCTGCAAGGTCTGAGACACGAGAAGGCAGCTGTCAAGGTGTGGGAATAAGCTGATACGGACGGGAAAACGACAAGTTATCAGCTACTTGAAGTTTGGAGACACTGAATGGATTAAAGGCAGAACACAAAATCTCCCACCTCAGGTGTTGAGCAAAATAAGAAGCCAGAGAAGAAAAGAGGATGAGAAGGGGGAGAGGGCCGCAGGACGTCCTCGGCAGCCCAGCGGCTAGACGCCGTGCTTCCCACGCTAGGGGCGTGGGCTCGGTCTCTGGATGGAGAATAAGATTCCACGTGAAGCATGATGTGGCCAAAATATATACATATATATACTTTCAATTTAAAAAGAAAAAAAGAAGGTCTGATATGTATTACGTATTCAGTAGACACGAGACATGATAGTAATGCTCCATGCACTGCCTTTTATTTTCTGAATTTACACATAGGAAAGGTAAGGCTCAGGTAAGGAAATTCGTCCAAAATCAGGGATGAGACTCAAGTCCAGGACTTTCTGACACTATAGTCCAGAATCTTTATCTTTATCTTTATTTTACTGAGGTGGGAGGGAGCAATAAGAAAAAAATTAGAAATGAAGTAATAAGACAAATAATTGGAGAAAATACTGACCATATATGTGACTTAAATGTAGTTAATACAAAAATGGCCTTAAAAAACCCATAAGAAAAGGATAAAATCATCAAAATGAAAGTAAGTTAAGAGTCAAGGAAAATTAAAACACAAGTTTCTAAAAATGAAAAAAGTTGTTATTGTATTCCTTTTTATTCTTGCTATAACAAGTTACCCCAAACTTATTGGCTTAAAAAAGCATATTTTGTCTTCTCATTTTTAAAATTTTTATTATTGGAGTGTCGTTGACTGACACTGTTGTCATTTCTGCTGTACACCATGTGATTCAGCCACGGATATACATACATCCCTCCCTCTTGAGGCTCCCGCCACCTCCCACCTCCCACCCCTCTAGGTCACCACAGAGCACTGAGCTGAGCTCCCCAGCATCATTTTTTATGTTACATGTACGCTCTGGAGGTCAGAAATCCTGCCAGGTCCAGAGGCCTGCCCTCCCCCTGGAGGTTGCACGGGCCCGTCGCTGGCCCCCACCAGCTCCCGAGGGCCGCCCCTCCCTTGGGTCTTGCACCTGCTCCTCCACCTTCAAAGTCAGCAGCTGGCGCTCATCTCCTCACTGAAACCCACTTCCATCCTCACACCTTCTTTCTCTGACTTTGACCCTCCTGCTTTCTTCTTCTTCCAAGGATATTTGAGTGACATTAGGTCAACTAGATAATCCAGGATAACCTCACCTCAGAGCTGTTCATTGAATCCTATCTGTGAGCTCTCTGTTACTAGATAAGGCAGTGGGCTTAGGGTGCTAGGACATGGGGATCAGGGCATGGACAGTTTGGGGGGAGGGCAGGATTCAGCAGACCACAGTTGTAACCAAAAGTTCAATCAAAAACAACAAAAATGCCATTCTTCACCCACTGAACCGACAGGAGTGCAAGGTACAACCACAGTCTGTAGGTAGGAGCAAAAATTGGCACAGGTTTCGGCATGGAAAGGCTCTGTGTGTGTGTGTGTGTGTGTGTGTGTGTGTATAAAACTGACCATTCCCTTTCTCCAGATGATCTTCCCAACCTAGGGACCAAACCCAGGCCTCCCGCATTGCAAGCAGATTCTGAGTCAGCAGGGAAACCCATATAACTAACATACAGAGCTATTTATCAGTGCATATCACTGTATCTCAAAGAACTTATCAAGTTATTCTTCCAACTTAGAATTCAGTTTATTGGAGTTGGTCATAAGGAAATCACCATAGACATTAACGAAAGATGTTAGCCTCAATGACAACAACCTAATATGTTTCAATAAGTAATGAAATTGTCATCTAACAGTATACAATGTTACTAGAGCAGTGTGTGTTCATACTGTAGGAAAGGGTTATATTGTAGAAAAATATCTAAAGATAAGGAAATGTCTTAAATGACAAAGGCTATAAATAAATAGCATATTTATCCATTTTATAAAGAACATTTTAAAATAAAAAGTGGGCATTTTTTATCTTCTCTGTGTCTTTCAGCTTTTCTCCAGTGAACATGTGTTACAGTTACAATTATATCAACATTGTTTCCAAAAGAACCTCCTTCTTCAGCTTGATACCAAGCAGGAAGAGCTTCAGCCTCTCCAGGCGATTCGGAGAAGGCTGAGCTCATCTCCTGGGACGTGGCCAGCCTTGGAGTCTTCTCATTTTCCCCACTATCAGTAAAGTCCATGACAGTTCATGAAGATGGAACACTTCCAGGGGCCAGGAACACAGAGCAGAAAGAGAAAGGGCTTGGATCGATGATCTAAATCGGAAAGGCAGCGCCACTATTTATGGCCTGTGTGATCTCGGAAAACGCGCTGAACTTATCAGAGCTTTGGCTCGTCATCAGCAAAGCAGTACTGCTGACACTTACCTTCCAGGATTCCGTGAAGAATGAATGAAATCATGAAGTGTCACGTCTGCAGGCGCTTTGGGGTCAGGAGGCTGGGGACTCGGAGCCTGGCCTCTTCCTTCACTGACTGTGACTGAGGCCAGAGTGATCTGACCTTTTATGTCTTGGCTTCCTCCATCACAGGCCACTGGAGTGAAAGCACCTGAAATTTAAGGCTATAAAGCACTACAACTATAGTTTTCTCTGGATATAAGCTCAGTAGTGGGATTTCTGTGTTGTGAATGTGAAAGCGTTCATCACTCAGTCACATCTGATTCTTTGTGACTCCATGGGCTGTAGACTCCTCCGTCCATGGAATTCTCCAGGCGAGAATACTGGCGTGGGTTGCCATTCCCTTCTCCAGGGGCTCTTCCTGACCCACAGCTTGACCCCAGGTATCCTGTACTACAGGCAGATTCTGAGCCACCAGAGAAGCACTCTGAATCGTATGTGGGCTCTATATTTAGATTTTTAGGGAATTTCTACACTGTTCTCTCAGAGAAGGCAATGGCACCCCGCTCCAGTACTCTCGCCTGGACAATCCCATGGACAGAGGAGCGTGGTGGGCTGCAGTCCATGGGACTGCGAAGAGTTGAACACGACTGAGCGACTTCCCTTTCACTTTCACCCATTGGAGAAGGAAATGGCAACCTACTCCAGCGTTCTTGCCTGGAGAATCCCAGGGACGGGGGAGCCTGGTGGGCTGCCGCCTATGGGGTCGCACAGAGTCGGACACGACCGAAGCGACTTAGCAGC
This sequence comes from Litocranius walleri, assembly GCA_006410535.1. Lineage (NCBI taxonomy): Eukaryota > Metazoa > Chordata > Mammalia > Artiodactyla > Bovidae > Litocranius > Litocranius walleri. The sequence goes on along the minus strand of SJYG01000187.1, from coordinate 471,776 downwards.
AGCAGCACACTGTTCTCTGTAGCAGCTGCATTAAGTTACAATTCCCACCAACAGTGCAGGAGGGTTTCCTTTTCTCCACACCTTCTCTAGAATTTACTATTTGTAGATTTTGGGTGATAGCCATTCTGACTGGTGCAAGGGCAACCTAATTGCATCTTTGATCGGCGTTCCTCTAACAGTGATGTTGAGCACCTTTTCACGTGCTTCTTGGGCATCTGTATCTCTTTTTTGGAGAAATGTCTGTTTATGTGCACTACCACGTGTAAGCAAACAGCTCGTGGAAGCTGCTGTATAACCCGGGGAGCTCAGCTCAGTGCTCTGTGATGACCTATAGGGGTGGGGTGTAGCGGGGAGAGAAGCCCACGAGGAAGGGGGGAGATATGTGGACATATGGCTACTTCACACTGCTGTACAGCAGATATTAGCACAACATTGCAAAGCAATGACACCCCAATAAAATTAATTAACTTAAAAAATGTTTAAAGCACAGTGGAGTTTAGCACAGGGCCTGGCCTCCCAAACACTATGGGTAAATGACAGCTAATGCCACAGGTACTCCGTAAATCATGACGTTCTGTCATTTCTAATGATGGTATTACACAAGCACATTCTGACAGCCTTTGGTTATCATCAGGATGACAAATATCAGGTTACTCTTCTCCTTATCACTCCAATCAGGAAAAGTCAGATGAACAAGCCTTCGTACTGGCCAGATTCACAGCTTGAGAAAAATACATCTTTCAAACTCTCTCTCTCACACTTGTCTCTGTGTCACTGAGAATGTGGTTGTTTGGAACAAATGTTCCCAAACTGATGATCCATCGAAATGAGACTGAAAAAGAATGTTTCTGGAGATCTTTCAGCAATTTCTTAGGTTCTTTTTTTTTTTTAAGAGTCTCAAAACTTTTTATCTAGAACACCTACGATGTGAGATCTTTTGGCTGAATATTGGGTTGCAATTTTTAAAAAAGAGAGATAAAATATGTGATTAAAACCCTTGAGAAACAGTAAGTCTATTGAAGGAGAAAAAAATCCATACAAATGCATAGTACTTAGGAACATACAGTAGAAGACCAAAACCCAGAGGCTTTTAATGTGGACACAGTGTATGCTTTAGGAAAGAGGGAATAAGAACACTGACACTCTGTGTACACCAAATTGAAGAACACTCTCAATGTCCATGGTTTATAAAAAAAAAAGAAATCTACCTGAAGACCTGGCAGAAGTCCCCTTGCCTGGCAAGTGACCTCAGTCTCTGAAACACTGGCCCCTGAAGTTTTCCAGTGAAACTCTGCCGACTGGATCTGTCTGCGGCGGCGTCCTCTGCTGCTGCTGTGGTTCAGTCGCTAAGTCATGTCTGACTCCCTGCGACCCCATGGCCTCAGCAGCCAGGCTCCGCTGTCCTTCAGTATAGCCCGAGTTTGCTCACTCGTGTCCACTGAGCTGGTGATGCCATGCAGCCATCTGTCCTCTGTCTTCCCCTGCTCTCACCCTCAATCTTTCCCACTTTCTTTTTCTACAAAATCTCTGCTTCCGTGGATTCTCCAACTACTAACGCATCACTCACTGCTGTGTGGCTGGAGACCTCTTTTCCTCCCGGCACTCATAATTCTCTGCTTATTCCCTAAGAGCTGCTGTTCTTCAAGGTTTCATCCTTGACAGCGATCTGCAGTCAATCTACGCACTCTCTTAGGGAAGAATTTTTCAACCAACGTCAATGCTTATGATTCCGAATTTACATCACTGACCTGATCCTCTCACCCAGACTCTAGACCCTGTAGTTCTGTGTCTTGGATGCCTCCACTCAACGTTCCAAAATATTTAAGTTCAACTTGTCCAAGACAACACATCATTCATCTCTCTTTCCCAAACCCACCTTTGTATTTGCTGGTCTTGGCTACTGACTTCAACACAGCTGTATGAACTAGAATTTTAGAAACCATCGTGGATTTCTCCTTCCTCTACACCTTCCTCAGCTAACAGCCAGCAGACCCTAAACACTGTTGCAATCACCTCTGCTCTCTAGGGTCACTGGTAAGGTCGGGGCCTCTTTGTTCTTCTTTTTTTCACTCGAGTATAATTTCCTTGCAATGCTGTTTGTCTCTGCTGTAGGACAACGTGAATCAACTGTTTGTATACATTTTGCCCGCTCCCTCCTGAGCCTCCCTCTCCCTGCCCCCTCCTCCACCCCTAGGTCATCACAGAGCACAGAGCTGAGCTCCCTGAGCTGCAGAGCAGCTGCCCGCTAGCTAGCTGCTCACACATCGTGGCACACACATGGCGGCACCACTCTCTCCATTTGCCCCAACCTCCCCTTCCCCTGCCTGTCCATGCGGCAGTTCTGTATGTCTGTGTCCCTGTCCCTGCCCTTCAAATATGTCCATCTGTACCATTTTTCTAGATTCCTCACATATGTGCTAATATATGTGGAATATTAACAATATATATTCCACATATATTGTGGAATAAAACAATATTTGTTTTTCTCTCTCTGACTTAGTCACTCTCTGTATGACAGTCTCCAGGCCCATCTACGTCTCTACAAATGACCCAGTTTCACTCCTTCCTGCGGCTGAGTAATCTTCCGCTGTATATCCGTATCACATCTTTTTTTCCATCCACCTGTCATTGGCCATCTAGGCTGTTTTTATATATGTGTGCTTTTTGAATTATGGTTTTGTCAAGATATATGAGCAGCAGTGAGATGGACAGCCACATGTAAACGGGTGAAATTAGATCACTCCTAACACTACACACGAAAAGGGACTCATTGCTTTTCTTACAAGGCAAGCGCTTAGATCTATCATCTTCTCCCTTATCTCTCAGAGTATCCTTATTCTCATGCATTAGCAAGAGTCAGCTTTGTAAAAGTCCAAATGTGGCCAAGTAATCCCCAGTTTATCCTCACAGACAATGCTTCAGTGATTCTCCTTCAGGCCCAGGGTAAATATCCAAGCTCCTGACAATGATACACAAAGTGAATCATATCCCCCCACCATGCTCCATCTCAAGGCTTACTCCTCAGAACTGCAGAACTTCTACTAAAATTTCACAAAGCTATTTTGTTTCCTCAGCCTAGAATTTCCAAGCTGCTTCTTCCTGCTTGGTTCACCCATCATCGACATGGCTGATCTGTGACTGTTTTCCAGGAATCACCGAAGTTATCATTATCTCTGTGAAGCTTTTTCTAACTGTTCCAGGTTGATTTAGAAGCGCCTGCTTTGAATAAGAATAAAAGATCGTCTCTATCACAGGGAACTCTACCCAAGAGTTAGTGATAAACCAGAATGGAAAAGAATAGGAAAGAGAAACTGAGTTACTTTGCTGTATGGCAAAAAATGAACGGTTTGCCTTGGAAACAAACAGAGATCATTCTGTCATTTTTGAGATTGCACCCCAGCACTACAAGAAACCTGTATGCAGGTAAAGAAGCAACAGTAAGAACCGGACATGGAACAATGGACTGGTTCCAAATTGGGAAAGGAGTACGGCAAGGCTGTATACTGTCACCCTGCTTATTTAACTTGTATGCAGAGTACATCATGCAAAATGCCAGTCTGGATGAAGCATAAGCTGGAATCAAGATTGCAGGGAGAAACATCAACAACCTCAGATATGCAGATGACACCACCCTTATGGCAGAAAGTGAAGAGGAACTAAAGAGACTTTAGATGAAAGTGAAAGAGGAGAATGAAAAAACTGGCTTAAAACTCAACATTCAGAAAACAAAGATCATGGCACCTGTTCCAATCACTTCATGGCAAATAGATGGGGAAACAATGGAAACAGTGACGGACTATTTTCTTGGGCTCCAAAATCACTGCAGATAGTGACTGCAGCCATGAAATTAAAAGATGCTTGCTCCTTGGAAGAAAAGCTATGACAAACCTAGACAACATATTAAAAAGCAGAGACATTTCTTTGCCAAAAAAGGTCTGTCTAGTCAAAGCTTTTGTTTTTCAAGTAGTCATGTATGGATGTGAGAGTTGGACTGTAAAAAAAGCTAAGCACTGAAGAATTGATGCTTTTGAACTGTGGTGTTAGAGGAGACTTTTCAGAGTTCCTTGGACTGCAAGGAGATGCAACCAGTCAATCCTAAAGGAAATCAGTCCTGAATATTCATTGGAAGGACTGATGCTGAAGCTCCAATACTTTGGTCACTTGATGTGAAAAACTGACTTATCAGAAAAGACCCTGATGCTGGGAAAGATTGAAGGCAGGAGGAAAAAGGAACGACAGAGGATGAGATGGTTGGATGGCATCATCAACTCGATGGACATGAGTTTGAGCAAGCTCCAGGAGTTGCTGATGGACAGGGAAGACTGGTGTGCTGCGGTCCACGGGGTCACAAAGAGTCAGACACAACTGAGCGACTGAACTGAGCTGATGGCAGAAATTAATACAACATTGCAAATCAATTACACTTCAAAAATATTAAAGAAAAAGCTCACCTCTAACCCATGAAAATTTTCAAAGACTCTAGTTTTTGCAGGACCCTTCATACAGACAGCCCCTTTGAGGTGACCGCAAACCCCATCCACACCGCTTCCAGCACTTACCATTCTCTGCACTCTCCACATGGCCCAGGTTTGCAGACTGCAAACTGCAGTCCAACTTGCTGACTATCCCTCGAGGGGAACAGGGACATTTACAAAATTGGGACAAACCTTGTAGAAAAGCTCAGGAGTGGCTGCCTATCTTTATCCTCCCGAGAAGGTGTGGGTCAACGGCTTGCTTCCTGTAGCCTAGTTATAAGTCATGGTGAGCTTCCTCATGTAACTCTTTTCCTGAATGACGTGTAATATTACACTCAAGAATAAGACCCAGTTGGTACCCACAAGGCAGAAGAGCGTGATGTCTGTCTCGCTTGACTCTGAAGACAGCAGAAGGCGTTGGGATGCACTAGGAAGGCAGAGGGTGCGAGGGGCCAGCCCGGAGCCCCTGTAACAGTCGCAGGAGCCCCTTCACTGCCACCCTGGCAAGGCAGAGAGCAGGAAACCATCCCAACCCAAGCTGGAGGGTTTATCTGTCGCGACTTCCAAACACGTGTGGTTTCCCAGGAAAGGCAGAGTCTAACAAGCAGAAGCTCAGGACTCTGCGAAGATGAGCCTCACTGATCGATTAGGTCGCCTGACAGCCCCAAGGGACACTAAGTCCACAGGAGAGCAAGCGCAGACAGTGGGGGCAAGGGTTACACCGTAGGAGGCAGAGGGGCCTCTGCACGTAGCGTCGGCGATAGAGCCGGGGCTGCCTCCCTATCAAAGACGCTAACCTGCTCCTTCCCAAAGCCTGATGAACACGATCTCTGGATTGCTGACTTCTGATGAAGATTCTGCATCCGCGGCCTTCCTGACCCTAAACTAGACCACCTGGTCTAGCTGTAACCCAGACCTGTGCCGATGACATCCACAGCCTGCCTCCTGCTGGTAAACCTGAAGAATCATGTCCGATTCTATGCGACCCGCCTGCCCGTGGGATTTTCCAGCAAGACTACTGGGTGGGTAGCCATGCCCTTCTCCACGGGATCTTCCTGACCCAGGAATGGAACCCAGGTCTCCTGCACTGCAGGTGGGTTCTTTACCGGGTGAGCTGCCCAGGAAGCCCATAAATCTAACTCTTGCTGGTTCCCACCCTCCCCCCAGACCCCTGTCCTCGTCCAGCAGGCAGCAGGCTCCTCCCTCCTAAACCAAAGTGCTTGCTGTTCTGCTACCGCCACTCAGCCCGCGAGATGAATGTCCAGAGCCAACCTTTCCTCTGCCACTGAATTCAGATAAAGCAAAAGGCATTAATTAGATCACGCTCCAAACACCAGCTCTCATACTCTGGGATAGATTTAGGGCTCCTGGAAATGAGAAGCTAACAATAACAGCGGCTTGGGCCAGGGAAGGGCGGGCCCAGGGATGGACTCCCGCCCACGGGCGCTGCCCCGAGGCTCAGCACACAACGGCCCAGACCCACCTCCACCTCTGCTCCCAAGCTGTCCAGCCCCGTCCTGACCCTCAGCGCCTCTGGCCGGGATCCACCGGCCCTGAGTTTTCTGCGAACAGCGATGAGGAGAAGGGAACACTCTGTCCCAGCGACTCGTGGCAGGCATGGGCTTTTGCCCTTGGCAACGTCCTTGGACGGCTGAAAGATTTAAAGGCTCCGAGCGAGTGCACCGCTCCGGCTTCCTCCGTTCTCAGAACCCCTTCTGTACAGCCCGACCTCTGGTTTCCGTCCCCGGCCCTCCAGTAACACTGCCCTTTCCAAGGTCATCAGCAACCTCGTTCTGAGTAAATCTCAAGACAGGTTCTCTGCTCTCGTCCTCCTTCACCACACCCTCCTTCTTAAAAAGGCCCTCCTGTCTTCCCTCAAACTGCGGGCTCTGTTCTCCTGACTTGCCGCCTTTCTGCCAACTCTTTCCAACCCATCTTCTCCCCGACACTTCCGAGCTGGGCTGTCCCGCTAAGTGTTACCCTTCTCCTCCTCCGTTGCTCCCCTCCTTTCCTCCCCTCCTCCTCCGTCTTCTTCCTCCTCCTCTTTCTCTCCTTCTTGCTCGCCCTCTGCTTCCTCTTTTTCTACATACTCACACCCTCAGTACTCGCTTCGGCCGCAGGACCACTCAGAACTCCCCAGAGGAAGGTTCGCTCTCAGCTGCGCAAGCTCCGGGCACCGCCACAGCCCTCTCCTTTGGCCTCTGGGCTGCGGTCCTGCCCTGCCCCTCCTCAGGACACGGCAAATCTCAGCAAAGAAAAAACACCTTTTGTTTGGAGATCAGTGAATCTACCCCTCTAACGCTGTCTCTTTGAACCTCAAGATCAATGTTTGGCTTAAAAATGAACTTTGGAGCCTGGCTGATGTAAATTCCCTTCCTGTTCTTTAGTTCCATCAGGCTAAAATTGATGCTGACCCTGAGGTGTCCCCCTCAAGGCTCCTTCCAAACTATTCGCCTCAGTCCCGTTGCTTTCTACTTCTTAGTTTAAACTTGGCACCGCCCTCTTGACTTGAGGACATTCACAGAATAGTGGATTGCCGTTTCTTACTCTAAGAAACCTTCTCAACCCAGGGATCGAACCCAAGTCTCTTCATCTGGTGCGTTGGCAGGAGGACTCTCTACCACTACTGCCACTTGTGAAGTCTCCCATCATCCAGGCAGAAAGATGCCTGCAAGAGAGCCCTTGTTCTCACTGAAGGGCGAGGTAGGCTCAGCTTATGCAGGATTACAGACTATGATCAGGGTTTGGAAAGAGCTTTACAGATGCTACGACGAGGGGCTAACAGGAGAAGCTGAGCACGCCCCGAGGCTCAGGGGAAGGGGTGCGCCTCAGCTGAGGTTTGAAAGCTGAGAAGCAGTCCACCGTCACAGAGCCTAGTGGGAAGGACGCTCCAGGAAGCAAACGTGGAGTGTGCAGCGGGCCTGTGTCGAGAGGAATCTCGATGCATCTGAGGGTCAGAGGGAAAGGCCAGGACGACTGGGCTGCAGAGAGTGGGCTCAGGCTTAGCAATGAGCTGGAGTCGAATCAAGGAGGACATTATGGAGCTGAGAATATCCATCTTCATCTCCCCTTACAAAGATGTTACAAAGGCTTTCCTGGTGGCTCAGCAGTAAAGAATCCAGCTGCAGTGCAGGAGACACAGGTCCAATCCCTGGGTCAAGAAGATCCCCTGGAGAAGGAAATGGCAACCCACTCCATTGTTCTTGCCTGGAGAATCCCTCGGACAGAGGAGCCTGGCGCGGTGCAGCCCACGGGCTTGCAGAGTCTGGCGCGACTGCGGGACTGAGCCAGCGCGGCCACAAGGCTGCTGCTCAGCTGCTTCACTCGAGGAATCTCACGGGGCTGCAGCCGACTCGCACTGCACGTCAGTCTCGGTCCGCACAGAGTGGAGCGGCTCGTTACACACACGTCTATCTCCGCTTTTTCAAGCTCTTTTCCCATTTATTTTACTACAGAATATTGAGCAGACTTCCTGGTGCTATCCATTAGGCCATTTGTGATTATCTATCTTATTTTAAATTTACTGGAGTACAGTTGTACCAAGTTGTGTTAGCTGTGGTTGTGAAGCGAATCGGCTTTATACACACACATGCCCTCTCTCTTTTAGATTCCTTTCCCATGTAGGTCATTGCAGAGTGCTGAGTCGTGCCCTGTGCTCTATGGTGGGTCTTTATTAGCTCTCTGTTTTATATACAGTAGCGTGTATATGAGAGAAGGCAGTGGCGCCCCACTCCGGTACTCTTGCCTGGAAAATCCCATGGACCGAGGAGCCTGGTGGGCTGCCGTCCACGGGGTCACTAAGAGTTGGATACAACTGAGCGACTTCACTTTCACTTTTCACTTTCTGTACTGGAGAAGGATATGGCAACCTGCTCCGGTGTTCTTGCCTGGAGAATCTCAGGGACGGGGTAGCCTGGTGGGCTGCCGCCTATGGGGTCGCACAGAGTTGGATGTGACTCAGCACCAGCAGCAGCGTGTATTATATGCCCATCCCAGTCTCCCAGTCCATCCCTCCCCCACTACCCCCCAGGGGGCAATGTCTTCTGCATCTTCAGGGATTTTGATCTTGACCAGAGTCGCTGTGAAGGCAGAAGAAACGGTGCTGGGTGGGGAGAGACGTCCAGGAAGCGGACAGGGGCACAGCGATTCCTTGAAGGAGCGCGGTCAGTGGGAGGGGTCATGACCCGTCTGTCAAGCAAGACTTGGCACCTCTCCCCTGACATGGAAAGATTAAGCTGTCTCTAGAAACTGGAATCAAGGTCTCCAACTTTCTCTCTCCCACATATTTCCCTGATGATTTTTCCAAGAACTCCTTCCATAAGACTCCTGTGGCGGGACTTCCCTGGAGATTCCGTGGTTCAGATGTCACTCTCAAAGCTGGGGGTGCGGGTTTGATCCCTGGTCAGGGAGATAAGATCCCACGTGTCTCACGGCCAAAAGATCAAAACATCAAACAGAAGCAATATAGTAACAAATTCATTCAATAAAGGCTTTTAAAATGGTCCACATCAAAAAAAAAAAAAAAACAACTCTAAAAAAATATTCCTATGGAAATACTAAAACATAATTACACAAAAATCCTAAACAAGAGGCTACATGCATACATGTCATTGCTGCTGCTTGGCTTGACCTTGCAAATGGTCATCCTCACCGGGGAGAGGAACAGATTCAGGAAACCCACGTGAAAAAAGCAGGCTCTTGGGTCCGTGTTCTCATATAATGCAAACGCAACCACAATAACAAGGGTTGCCACACCTGACAAATGCAGACTGGCGAGAAAGCCCCTGGAAAAGGGTGGTAGAGTCCACTCACCCCAGGCCGCGCACAACAGGCTTGAGGCTGCCCTCTGCCCCAGCTCGGAGGGACCCGTCGTTTCAGGTTCCAGCAAGCCCATTCTGGCCACAGGCACCAAACAGCACAGTCAGAAGGAGCAAGTGCCTCTGCCACCTGGGTGCGTGTGTTGGCCCTATAGCTGGGTCGACCAGATGCCAGCTGGCCGTCAAGCTGAAACTCCCTTCTTAAAGAGAAACCAGCATGCCCTTTACACAGATCAGAATCCTTCCTTCTGGTTTAATCCCCCACCCCCCCGAAAACCATCCTGGGCTTTGCAAACCTAAGTAAAAACACAGCCCTCCCCTCACCCTGCCGACTTCCCTGCCCACCCCAGCAGGCATCTGCAAATCCCTCCTGGGCACAGATGCAAAACACTTGCCAATCCTCCTTTTGGAGATCTGTGGGGCAACCAGCCAACTGGCTGCCCACAGGTTACTCACCCTGCAATAGGAAACAAATTTCTTGCTGCAGTTATCCTCCCATGTCGACTGTTTACCCCAGGAATAAACTAATTGCTGCTGTCAGACACCCTTTCCCACACTGCCCAGCACACATCTGTAAATTCCAAGAGGGATGGGGGTGAGCCAGTTGCCAGTTGGCTTCTGGAAGGGAATGGCGATTGGCCAACTGGAAGCCAGTTTATTATTCATGGTGGAAGAGAACTTGAACTTCTTATTGCAAATACCCTGCATGCTTCAGCATTTGCCTTTGAAGTACACAACTTGGGCCTTAATTTGTAATAAGCCCATGTTTACTGCTGGCTGTGGACTGGTTGTAGCAGCATAGGAAAAGGAAGACAATATCATACCTCACATATTTTACTGAATACCTATGAAATGCCAGGTGGCTTGTTGGATGCTGACAACTGGACAAGAGAGTTTTATTATTCTTAGAGAATTCTCAGAAGTGGGGTAGAATCCATGCTTTCCGTTGTTGCCAACTATTAGACCTGTAAGTGCAGTTTTGTTCCAAATCCTCACTCAATTTCTCTTTCTTACACTTTCATCATCAGGACTGGGGGTCTCACTGACGTTTTATATGGTGCTTGACAGGAGCATCTTCTGAACTAGCTCGCCTTCAGAAGGTCTACGCTCTTGTGCCTTTGAACAAACTATCTGTTGTTGTTATTCTTTAGTCACGAAATTGGGTCTGATTCTTTTCGACCTCATGGACTACAGCCCACCAGGCTCCTCTGTCTATGGGATTTCCCAGGCAAGAATACTGCAGTGGGTTGCCATTTCCTTCTCCAGGGGATCTTCCTGACCCAGGAACTGAACCCACACCTCCTGCACTGGCATGCAGACTGTTTACCAAGGAGCCACCAGGGAAGCCCCACGAACAAAAGATGGTTTTCTGCCTAAGAGGCCTCTCTTCTGCCTCTCTGATTATGAAGAGCGTAACAAACTTCTGAAGACCCAGCCCAAGGCTGTCTACTGTATCCTTACCAGCATCCTATAAGGACTCAGTAGGAAAACCTGCAGACTAAGGGCTGCAGTGAGCCCGGGCTCGTGAAGATGGAAACCAGGAAGTCCCCAGGGCCAGCCCGTTTCACTCTGTCTCCCAGCACTGAACCCAGGGCCCAGCCCGTTTCACTCCGCCTCCCAACACTGAAAGCTGTCTTCATCCTCTGCTGTGCTCTCTGCCTCTTTCCTGGCTCTTCTCTGAGGTGATCAGCTTCTTCTGATCGTTGGGTCCAGTGTAAACGATAGCCTCATGGCTGTATCACTTTCAAGGTCTGCTGGGCATCACCAGAGATTACGCTCTCTGTGTTGCTTACTCAGCAAAGACTCTACAACACTCCTGATCTACACTGGAGGGCTCCTCCTTGGGTCAGATGTCTTAGCTGTGGCTGGAAGCCTGGTTTCTGAGACCCTAGACCCCACTCTTTCAGTAAAGCCATGGACAGGTTCAGGCAAAGTGTTGTGAGCGACACAGCAAAACAATGTTCTGTAACTTTCCACACTCCAGGGGTCACTACGTATGTGCCTGTCGCCCCAACCCAAACACACACACTCCAATCCATTACACTACCTACACCCCTGTGGGCTCATAGGTTAACCTCCTGCCCGGTCATCCACTGACATAGCCCACTGCAAATAAAGAGGCTTTCAACCAAGGTTTATTGAGTAAGCCATTTAAAAATATAAACCGGATTGGGGAACTCGCTTGCTTAAACACGTCAGTGGCTTCCTGTTGTCTTTAAAATAGAACCCAAACTTCCTTTCATGACCTCAAAGGCCCAGAGGGGCTAGGACCCTCCGGGGCTCATGTCAGCCTGATGCCTCTCACCTCCTCCTTTCCTGGTGCTCAGCCACACAGGTGTTTTATTTCCTCTAACACATCAACACCAGGCTCAGCACCCTGACAGGCCTTCTTCCCTCTGTCTGGAATGTTCTCTCATTCTTCTCGAAGCTGGCTTCTGCCCATTCCTGCTTCGGAATCCAACTGAAATGTTGCTTCATCGGCGAAGCCTTTCCTGATGAACCTCCCTGTCCCACGGCACTCGCCTCACTCTGCCCCGTGCAGTGTGTGTGCCGTGCGCATCGCCGCTGGGGATCGTTGCTGAGCTGGTTCATTTATTTCTCTCCTGTCTTCATCCCAGGTGGACCGTAAGCTCCACAAAGTTAAGGCATGTCTCTTTCCTCCTCACCCACAGAGATGGAGTGCTCGGCAATCAATTAATATTGGTTGGTGGATGAATGCATTGGAGGATGATTTGAATTCTGACTTGATCACAGATAGTGACCTTGGACAGAATGTGTCTCCTTTTTAAAAATGATTATTTCACTTTTTAAATGCATTTATTATGGAAGGATAGTTGGTTTACAACATTGTGTTAATTGCTACTGTAGTTCTAAGTGTCAGTTTCCACTTCTACAAAATCAGGAGACTCCAGAGCTGATATAAAGATTATTCTGATTCACTTGAAAACTACTCAATCCTTCCTCTCTGAGATGATTTCCCTAATTAACCTATCTCATTCTGACATCAAATGCCTATGCTAACGTATTATTTTGCAGTTACGCTCTGCAGCAGTTATTGAGAAAAGAGAGAAATCTGGGTGATCCAGAATTTTTGAGACTCCTGAAATATCCTTTAAGAGGATAGAAATTCCTAAATATGGAATGTTTATAAAAGCATGTTTATAAAAAGCATGGTAATAATAAAACAGCAATGCTTCTATTGAGCACGTTCATGTTTTAAATGCAGAAATGTGCAATGCAATGTAGCTATGCTATGTGTAGAAAACTGTCCATAATTCCTTCAACAAAAGCATTCGTCAGGGGCTTACTGAGTGTCAGTTATGGGCATTAAAGGCCATTGCGTGCATGCTCAGTCATATCCAACTCTTTGTGACCTTATGAGCTGCAGCACGCCAGGCCCCTCTGTCCATTAAACATCACTGTCCACCTGCTATTTCAATTAATATGACAAAACCTGAGTGACTGACTGTTGTTTCAGGGATCCCAGTGAACCATGCCACCCAGCGTTTACATCCTGGGAGAGGCCGCCCACACTGAGGCTGAGCTGGGCTACAGGGCCAGCTTTGACCAACAGGACATTTAGAAGAGTGATGCAACGCAGAAGACACTTGAGAGTCCCTTGGACGGCAAGAAGGTCCAACCAGTCCATCCTACAGGAGATCAGTCCTGAGTGCTCATTGGAAGGACTGACAGTGAAGCTGAAGCTCCAGTGCTTTGGCCACCTCATGCAAAGAGCCAACTCACTGGAAAAGACCCTGATGCTGAGAAAGACTGAGGGCAAAAGAAGAAGGGGGCAGCAGAGAATGAGATGGCTGGATGGCATCACTGATGCAATGGAAGTGAATTTGAGCAAACTCCAGGAAGTAGTGGAGCAGAGAGGAGCCTGGTGAGCCACAGGCCATGGGGTTGCAAAGAGTCAGACTTAGCGACTAAACACCACCAAGAATTCAGGAGCACAAAGAGACAGAGGAAATGAGCTATGTGCTGGCATCTCCACGTGGCCCTCGAGAGCCGCCCAGCTTCCTGACGGTTTTCCAGTTGTGATTTTAAGCGGTTATGGTCTTTTCATAACCTGATCTTTCTTTAGAGTAATCTGAGTAATCTTCCATTCCCTGTCACCTTGACAGTCACACTGAAACAAATTTCAAACAGGAAATGATTTCCACTATGGAAAGTTTACCTAAGGATGATTATGACTTTTCTAGCTCCTTTTAAGGATGATTATGACTTTTCTAGCTCCTAAAGTTTACCTAAGGATGATTATGACTTTTCTGGCTCTTTTTAACCCTTTCTAGGGTTAAATTTCCAATAAGCAGGTTCCCATGATTATTAGGCTGAGGCAATAAAGGGAGAAAAGCCTGGGAAAATGTTTTCTATGATAGTTTTCTATGCAGAACAACTTGATATGTGACCAAATAATTTGAATTATCTCCACTACTAGACTCAAAATGCTAGATTTCGAGTGTAAGTGCCCAGGGTCATCTTCAGACACTTGTTTCCAGGAACTCTCCATTTGATCCAGTTTTCCTGGTGTGTGAGTCTGCATTGTACACATGATAACTCACCACTGAAAATGCATATCACTTGTGACCAGCCATATCAGAGCTCACAAATCTAGAAGGGAAGTGATTAAGCTGGTCGCGGGGGGAGGGGAGAGATCAGTGCTGCAAGAGAGATTCATCTGACAAATAAATTTTTATATTGAACCTGACTTTGATTAGACGATTTGAACCCTTAGAATAATTTACTTTGGTCTCTCTTTGTCAGATTTATGAAGTTCTCCCCCTTTAAAAAAACGTGTATATTGCTGAAAGATTGTAAAATTTAATAGCAAACAGATTACACACTTAGGAATGGACTAAGCACAATTAGCGGGCACATTCCTCCCGCTCCTATAAATAACCTGGTTTCCTTTCCGTGTCTGCAAATTTCATTAGAGTGGTGGAAAAAAAGCTGGGGAGAGGAAGGAGGAAAAAAAGAAAAGCCCTCTCTCTCACCGCAAAATACAGATCCGCTCACTCAATCAGGGGCTTTGTGCTATGCAGGAGTGGGCTTGAGGTGCACCCCCTCCCCCATCATGGACCACTAGCTTTGGAAAGAGACTTTTCGACATATGGATTTGAAATTCACCTGCTAAAAAGATCACGTAAGTCTCGGTTATTCAGCAAGCAACCTGCTTCCTCACCTCCTCCACAGGGAACTGCAGTGACCTGACAGCAAAGGTTTTGTTCCAAACCCCCTCAATTTTAAGCTGCATATACTTTGGACAAGCGACCTAATTTAGCAGTTATGGTTATTTTATATCTGTGAAAACAACAACAACAACAACAACAACAAAAACTCCAGCTTCTCAATTATTAGAAGTCAAAAGCAAGTATTAGTGAGAGGACGGTGCTTGGAAAGGGTCAAAGTCTGGAAGTGTGAGACACGAGCCATCCCTTCCCCACAGTCCTCTCCAAGAAAATGTCCACACCAAAACATATTTGGAACATGCTGGGAGCATATTGGCTTTATGTTCAGTTCTTGGATGGGGTCTGCTTCTATACAGTAAAGGGAAGAATTTATATCATGTGAAGCAAAAAGCACTCTTTCATCATTATCTGGATATTTCAAGCACTCGGTAAGTTATTGATCTGTGTGTGAGAACTTGGATTTAATCTGAAAATTCTAATCTGGCTACTAGGGGCACCCAAAACACCAAGCCACTCCCTAATAAAATCTGTAGAGCTTGATTTCATGCATTGGTCTCAAAATAAAAAATTAAAAAAAAAAAAAAAACAGTAAATGTGGCACAAAACACTAAGAAGAATTGAGACAAACAGCAAATATTTCCCGATGCTTGCACGCACTAGGGGTGCATTAGGGATATTAATGCAGCTCAGACGTGTCTGACTCTTTTCAACCAAATGGACTATAGCCCATCAGGCTTCTCTGTCCAAGGAATTCTCCAGGCAATTCATTAGCGATATTTGATGACAAACAATAGAAACCCATTTTAACAAGGTCAGCTAAACAAAGAAGTCATCACTCACATGTATCTTGTAAGGAGTAAATATCCAGGGTATATAAAGAATTCCTATGAAACAACAATCGTAAAAGAAACAGCTTGATTTTAAAATGGGCAAAGGACTTGAACAGATATTTTTCCAAAGGAGATATACAAGCCTGTGAAAGGTACTCACCATCACTAGTCATTGTTGCTCCTCTTCTTCTTTAGTGTCTAAGTCATGGACTCTTTTGCAATCCCATGGACTATAGCCCTCCAGGCTTCTCTGTCCGTGGGGTTCCCTAGGCAAGAATACTGGAGTCGGTTGTCATTCCTTCTCCAGGGGATCTTTCCAACCCAGGAATGAAACCCACATCTTCTGCACTGGCAGGCAGATTCTTTACCACTGAGCCACCAGGGAAACTCAATTTGGTACCTAAAGTAATCAGTCCCAAAGGAAGTGATCCCTGGACATTTGTTGGAAGCTGAAGCTCCAATACTTTGGCCACCTGATGCGAAGATCCTACTTATTGGAAAAGACCCTGATGCTGGGAAAGATTGAAGGCAGGAGGAGAAGGGGACGACAGAGGATGAGACAGTTGGATGGCATCACTGACTCAATGGACATGAGTTTGAGCAAGCTCTGGGAGATGGTGAGGGACAGGGAGGCCTGGCGTGCTGCAGTCCACGGGGTCACCAAGAGTCGGACACGACTGAGCAACTGAACAACAACAACAAAATAAGCAACAAGAGTAATCAGATCCACAGACAGAAGTCGAAGAGTGGTTCCAAGAGCTGGCAGGAGAGGATGGAGAGCTGATGTTTACAGCAGGGATCCCCAAGCCCAGGCCATGGCCTGTGAGGCGCCAGGCTGCATGGCAGGAGGTGAGCGAGGGGCAAGGGAGCCCAGCTCCATGTGCATTTATAACCACTCTTCACGCCCCCAGATGGGACCATCTAGTCTCAAGAAAATGACCTTGGGGCTCCCCCTGAGTCTGACACCTGTGAGAGACCCTGAGTCAAGGAACCCACTTGGCCCGTGCCCAGACTCTTAACCCACTGAACATGTGAGATAATAAATGTGCGTTATTTTAAGCCGCTGAGTTGATGACAGTTTGCTATACAGCAATAGACAGCTGATGCCTGCCCTATTCTAGTCTACAGACGAGCCTCCGCCAGCAGGACGGTAGCTTCCATATCTACCTGAAACGCAACCTGCACTTGGCACAGCACTGACTCCAGACTCCCAACCGCTGCTCACAGGCAAGCTCATCGGCCTCTGGATCTCAGTCCCTTATCCCTAGGAGCATCCAACCAGCCAGCTGGCGTGAAAGCCAGTCATTAAAGCTGACAGGCACCTGCTGCCAAAAGGCTGCACTACCTGCCACCAGGACCGTGCTGGAGGGTCAGTGCAGGCCAGTTCAGTTCAGGCGCTCAGTCGCGTCCGACTCTTTGCAGCCCCCTAGACTGCAGCACACCAAGCCTCCCTGTCCATCACCAACTCGCGGAGCGTGCTCAGACGATGTCCATTGAGTCCGTGAGGCCACCAAAACACCTCATCCTCTGTCATCCCTTTCTCCTTCTGCCCTCAATTTTTCCCAGCATCAGTCTTTTCCAATGAGTCAACTCTTCACATCCAGTGGCCAAAGCATGGGAGTTTCAGCTTTAGCATCAGTCCTTCAAATAAACACCCAGGACTGATTTACCTTAGGATGGATTGGTTGGATCTCCTTGCAGTACAAGGGACTCTAAGAATTTTCTCCAACACCAGAGTTCAAAAGCATCAATTCTTCAGTGCTCAGCTTTCTTCACAGTCCAACTCTCACATCCATACATGACCGCTGGAAAAACCACAGCCTTGACTAGACAGACCTTAGTCAGCAAAGTAATGTCTCTGCTTTTGAATATGCTATCTCAGTTCAGTTCAGTTCAGTCACTCAGTCGTGTCCGACTCTTTGCCACCTCATGAATCGCAGCACACGCTAGGTTGTCATAACTTTTCTTCCAAGGAGTTAGCGTCTTTTAATTTTATGGCTGCAGTCACCATCTGCAGTAATTTTGGAGCTCAAAAAAAAAATAAAAAGTCTCTCACTGTTTCCATTGTTTCCCCATCTATTTGCCATGAAGTGATGGGACCAGATGCCATGATCTTAGTTTTCTGAATGTTGAGCTTTAAGCCAATGTTTTCACTCTCCTCTTTCATTTTCATCAAGAAGCTCTTTAGTTCTTCTTTGCTTTCTGCCATAAGGGTGGTATCATCTGCATATTTGAGGTTACTGAGATTTCTCCCTGCAATCTGGATTCCAGCTTGTGCTTCATCCAGCCCAGCGTTTCTCATGATGTACTCTGCATATAAGTTAAATGAGCACGGTGACAATATACAGCCTTGATGTACTCCTTTTCCTATTTGAACCAGTCAGCTGTTCCATGTCCATTTCTAACTGTTGCTTCCTGACCTGCATACAGATTGCTCAAGAGGAAGGTCAGGTGGTCTGGTATTCCCATCTCTTTCAGAATTTTTCACAGTTTGTGGTGATCCACACAGTCAAAGGCTTTGGCATAGTCAAAAGACCAGAAATAGATGTCTTTCTGGAACTCTCTTACTTTTTCAATGATCCAATGGATGCTGTCAATTTGATCTATGGTTCTGCTGCCTTTTCTAAAATCAGCTTGAACATCTGGAAGTTCATTGTTCACGTACTGCTGAAGCCTGGCTTGGAGAATTTTGAGCATTACTTTGCTAGCTTGTGAGATAAGTGCAATTGTGCACTAGTTTGAGCGTTCTTTGGCATTGCCTTTCTTTGCGATTGGAATGAAAATTGACCTTTTCCAGTCCTGTGGCCATTGTTGAGTTTTCCAAATTTGCTAGCATATTGAGTGCAGCACTTTCACAGCATCATCTTTTAGGATTTGAAATAGCTAAACTGGGATTCCATCACCTCCACTAGCTTTGTTGGTAGTGATGCTTCCTGCTGCTGCTGCTGCTGCTGTTAAGTTGCTTCAGTTGTGTCCAACTCTGTGCAACCCCATAGATGGCAGCCCACCAGGCTCCCCCATCCCCAGGATTCTCCAGGCAAGAACACTGGCATGGGTTGCCATTTCCTTCTCCAATGCATGAAGTGAACAGTGATAGTGAAGTCGCTAGGTTGTATCTGACTCTTAGCGGCCCCATGGACTGCAGCCCATCAGGTTCCTCTGCGCATGGGATTTGCCAGGCAAAAGTACTAGAGTGGGTTGCCATTGCCTTCCAAGTGATGCTTCCTAAGCCCCATTTGACTTCACATTCCAGGATGTCTGGCTCTAGGTGAAGGATCACACCATCGTGATTATCTTGGTCGTGAAGATCTTTTTTGTACAGTTTTTCTGTGTATTCTTGCCACCTCTTCTTAATATCTTCAGCTTCTGTCAGGCCCATACCATTTCTGTCCTTTATTGAGCCCATCTTTGCATGAAATGTTCCCTTGGTATCTCTAATTTTCCTGAAGAGATCTCTAGCCTTTCCCATTCTATTGTTTTCCTCTATTTCTTGGCAATGATCATTGAGGAAGGCTTTCTTATCCTTGCTATTCTTTGGAATTCTGCATTCAGATGGGTATAGCTTTCCTTTTCTCCTTTGCTTTTAGCTTCTCTTCTTTTCACAGCTATTTGTAAGGGCTCCTCAGACAGCCATTTTGCTTTTTTCCATTTCTTTTTCTTGGGGATGATCTTGATCCCTGTCTCCTGTACAATGTCATGAACCTCATGCCATAGTTCATCAGGCACCCTGTCGATCAGATCTAGTCCTTTAAATCTATTTCTCACTTCCACTGTATAATCACAAGGAATTTGATTTAGGTCATACCTGAATGGTCTAGTGGTTTTCCCCACTTTCTTCAATTAAAATCTGACTTTGGCAATAAGGAGTTCATGATCTGAGCCCAGTCAGCTCCTGGTCTTGTTTTGCCGACTGCATAGAGCTTCGCCACCTTTGGCTGCAAAGATATAATCAACCTCATTTTCGTGTTGACCATCTGGTTGTGTCTATGTGTAGAGTCTTCTCTTGTGTTCTTGGAAGAGGGGGGTTGCTATAACCAGTGTGTTCTCTTGGTAAAACTCTATTAGCCTTTGCCCTGCTTCATTCTGTACTCCAAGGCCAAATTTGCCTTGTAATACCTGAGGTGTTTCTTGACTTCCTACTTTTGCATTCAGTCCCCTACAATGAGAAGGTCATTTTGGGGGTGTTAGTTCTAGAAGGCCTTGTAAGTCTTCACAGAACTATTCAACTTCAGCTTCTTCAGCATTACCAGTCGGGGTATAGACTTGGATTACCGTGATACTGAATAATTTGCCTTGGAAATGAATAGATCATTCCGTCATTTCTGAGACTGCATCCAAGTACTGCATTTTTGACTCTTTTGCTGACTATGAGGGCTACTCCATTTCTTCTAAGGGATTCTTGCCCACAGTAGTAGATATAATGGTCATCTGAGTTAAATTCTCTCATTCTCAGTTCAGTTCAGCTCAGTTGCTCAGTTCAGTTCAGTTTAGTCACTCAGTTGTGTCCAACTCTTTGCAACCCCATGAATCGCAGCACGCCAGGCCTCCCTGTTCATCACCATCTCCCGGAGTTCACTCAGACTCACCTTCATCAGTCCGTGATGCCATCCAGCCATCTCATCCTCGGTCGTCCCCTTCTCCTGCCCCTAATCCCTCCCAGCATCAGAGTTTTTTCCAGTGAGTCAACTCTTCACATGAGGTGGCCAAAGTACTGGAGTTCCAGCTTCAGCATCATTCCTTCCAAAGAAATCCCAGGGCTGATCTCCTTCAGAATGGACTGGTTGGATCTCCTTGCAGTCCAAGGGACTTTCAAGAGTCTTCTCCAACACCACAGTTCAAAAGCATCAATTCTTCGGTGCTCTGCCTTCTTCACAGTTCAACTCTCACATCCATACATGACCACTGGAAAAAGCATAGCCTTGACTAGACAGACCTTTGTTGGCAAAGTAATGTCTTTGCTTTTCAATATGCTATCTAGGTTGGGCATAACTTTCCTTCCAAGGAGTAAACATCTTTTAATTTCATGGCTGCAGTCACCATCTGCAGTGATTTTGGAGCCCCCCAAAATAAAGTCTGACACTGCTTCCACTGTTTCCCCATCTATTTCCCATGAAGTGATGGGACCAGATGCCAT